>MNCI01020045.1:0-13262 GCA_015680685.1 Gnetum montanum
AGATCTACCTCAATCCCTTTTTGTGAAATTCAGTGCCCCAATACAGTGCCTTCTTGGACCATGAGGTGGCTCTTTTACTAGTTGAGTCGTAGATTTGTTTCCACACATCTTTTTAGTACTTGCTCAACATGGTCTAAGGCTTGCTCAAACATAGCTCCATAGGTGAAAAATTCATCCATGAAGACTTCCACACCACTATCTATTTACTGTTGGAAGATTTTAAGCACCAGGTTTTGAAATGTTGTAAGGGAATTGCATAGACTAAATGGCATCTTATAATATGCCAAAGTCCCCTAGGGACTCATGAATGTTGTCTTGGCCTAATCTTTTATCGCAATTTGGATTTGGTTATAGCCACTACAACCATCCAAGAAGCTATAATAACAATGCCCAAATATGGTGTCCTACACTTGATGCACAAATGGCAATGGAAAATGATCTTTAAATGTTTTCATATTCAATAGCCTAAAATTGATTCAAACCTACCACTTACCACCTTTCTTTGGCATGATTACTAATGGGCTAACCCACTCACTATCCATGATGGGATAGATAAACCCCACCTTGAGGAGTTGCTTTATTTCCTCCTTGATGACCTACTTCAATTTGGGGTTTAGCTATCTCTACGACTACCTTCTTGGCTTTATGATCAAGTCAATATAAATGCTATGTTGGCATATCCTTGGATCAATTCTTGTTAGTTTAGAATATGATTAAGCAAAGGCTATTGACCATTTGTTAACCACCTTTAACAACTTTGCTTTTTGTTCAGGAGTAAGTTTGACATTAATTATGATTAGTTTACCATTGTTTAAAAATGCATATTTCATGCCAATCTGATAGGGTTTTCAATTCTAGGGGCTCTTGCTTGAAGTTATCAAGGATTTCCAACTCTTCTCAATAGGTATCATCATCTTTATCATTAGAGAGTTGGTGATGAACTTGGTCAAGTTCATCTATGCTTTTAACATAAGCACATGTTAGGCTCTCAATTGGTTCCATGCATAATGTGCTAGTTTCTGAGTCAACTATCAGCCACTAGGTGCCCTCCTATTTTGTGGCTCTTATGTCTAGACATCGTTGAATATCTATTTCTTATGCACACTGGTTACATGCTTTAATGTAAGTACTTTTGATGGACTAAATATTTTGCACACAATTGCACATGTTATCACTGTACACAATGCATGGAATATGCTTCTTTTCTATCTTGTCAGATTCATTTTCCTTAAATATTTTCAAGGAGAGGTCCCTTATGCCAATATGTGCATTGACCGTGCTTAACCAAGCTCTTCCCATAATGTTGGCAAAGTTACCTTTGCAATTCTCAACCTTGATCACCAAAGATAAGACCACCCACAAATTGTGGTTACAATATTCTCTACTAATCCCAAAGGGATAGTAATTGATTAATCTACTAATTCTTGATGGATGTTGCTCTTATTGAGAGGTGATAGGTTCTAGGCTTTATACATGTCATGGGAGATGAGATTAACACCAAAACTATAGTTAACAATAACCTTTCATGGCTCATGTCCATTGATTTGTAGGTAAATGAGTGGACTTCCTAAGTCAAATCTTTTCATGGAAAGATTTCTAACCTTGATCCAATCAGAAAAAACATGAGTTAGCATCATAGTGTGGGTCTAAGGAAGCATTTGGTTTGAAGGGCACTTAAAGGTATTTGATGTAGAGGAAGAGGATGTTAGAGATGCAAGGCATCCAACCACATGAGGCTGTGAGGGTTTAGGAGGACTGTTGGGTTGAAAAAATGATCTTTTTCTAGATCGATTGTCTAAACCACTTAGTTAGAAAGCCAATTTTAAAAATGTATAGCCCTCATAGCATTTTGTTGCTATGACTATGGAGGAATCTCATCTTGCATGGACAAAGAAAAAGGTATCTGGGTAGAGGGTGAAGAGATGTGTGTAGATGGATCCAACGGATGGTATGGATATGGGTGTTCTCCTCGAGTAGATGGTGAATGTGTTCAGTGGTACTCTAGAGGGTAATAGTGATGCTAGAATGACGCATGGCTTGTAGAACTTCTTGGAGAGACAAGTTGCTGAAAATAGTACCCATATGGATATGGTTGCTTATAAGGATACTACTACCTTGGCAATGGCATTCCCCATGACTGTGTTTGGTGCCACTATTGGTATTATTCATATGGTTGTGAAGGAGCTTCACTTGGGTAGTAAGCATGTTGTTGTTGGTGAAACTATCTTGGATTGCCTTGAGGATAAGGTAATTGTCTAGGTACTTGCTTACGCACTAGTCAAGAATTGAATGCATACATCCTAGACTCTTGTAACTATGACACCATAGAGAAACATCCCTTTGGATGTTTGTATTGATAAATTTCACAATTAGTTTCATCATTAGAGTTAGTCTTCACAACTTCCTCTATGATAATAGCTTTGCCCTTATCTCTTTGTTAGACACATTTCAACTTATTTTCGCCTCCTATAGTTATGATCACTATTTTTCTCTTTGGATTCTTCAACAGTCTTCATAGCTACTTGGAATTTTTCATCGAAACAATTCCATAATTTATCAACCTTTGTCGAAATCTCAAACACAAATCTTTGGATGGGCAAGGTTTTCCTATTCACCACTTCATCAAGTGGTGACTCCTTGTCATCACAAAATTAGACCTCCTGTTTCCTGATACTCTTCCATACTTTCCATTTTTTGAAACTCACCTTCTTCTTTTGCTAACTACTCTATCAGCCTTTGGATCTAATGAGCTCTTAGTTCAAACAATCTCCCTTGGGCATATACCCCAAGAGTTCTTCTAGTTTTTGCTCTGAGCCAATCTATGATGTGGCAAAGTTGTTCCCTCTAAGAATAACCATGGCTAGGACATCAGTGTAAGAGTGAATAGTATCTACCTATGGCAACATCCAAGGGTTCAAGTGTTCCTTTTTTCCATCCTTGGATTTTCCTTCTCAAATTAGACACTCTGGAGTACATCTGATATTTGTCATTAAATAGCTCTAACATGGTACTCCATTGGCAAATGAATTTTGGTTTCAAGGACTAGTACCAACTTTCAGCTTCTTTGATGAGTATCCTAGGGAAGAGCTTGAGTTTTTGCCAATCATTTTCAATGTTCTATAAGGTACAAGCATCATGGAAAGCTTGTAGATGATTCTGCAGATCAAAATTTTATCCCCGTTGAAATCTTGGGATATTATTCATGTCTAAGCACTTGATCCTACTATCTTTCATATGCCTATGGGAATTCTAACTGCCTCTACAATGTTAAGCACACATTGAGTTGCCAACAGAGGTTCATCATCATCACTACATCGATGATGCTAATGATGGTTTTGGCCACCCCTTTGGTCTTGGTGGCCTTCACGGTCATTGTTGTCTCATTGATCACCTTCACCATGATTATCCTAATGGTGTCTTCTATGAAAACCAAAAGATGAAGAGGAATGTTTGGAATTAGATGAAGAGGATGAAGAGGAAGGTGGACCACCACTACCACCGCGGTGTCCATCACCATGATTTTTCTCATTATAGTCACCATCCTTAGATCCCTTACTATTGTGATGTTTGCCTAAGTCCATGCCTTAACTATTACTTTTTTCTGAATTTGGTTTATGAATAGTTGATCGTAGGTTTAGGGTCACACCCTCATTACCAATAATAGGGGGTGGAGAATCTTCATATTGAGGACCTTCAAAGGAAGGATCCTCATTATCATCTTGATTTTGTAGGAACAATGAGTTACTAAAGTGTTTTTCCTTTTTAAACTCATGGTACTGCTCCTAGTGTTGATCTCACCTACATTATGCTTTAGTGAGATGGTAATCCCAGGTGTCATGATTGTGCATAATGTATTCCTCATGAAGCTCTGATATGCCTAACTTCTTAAGGGCTTGGAATAGCATCTCAGGTATAGATTGATCAAGGGGCAAGACGATGTTGCCCTCCATATCATGCCATTGTAGTTGTTCATCTTGATGTAGGATGAAGGTGACATCTGGTACATACTCATTTGGATGAGTATATAACACTTTGCACTTCCATGAGACCGACAGTTTGACATCTTCATGCTTGTGAGAAGAAGAAGAAATTTTGCAATATGAAATAAAACATTAGGGTGCTTTTATGATTCTATGTATAGAAGGAATCATATTGACCTTGAGGTTCATAGAACGATATTAATGGTATTCACTAAACCTAATTAGTGCACGTTTCAACAAAAAAAGTCCCTAGTAATGGTGCCAATGATGAGCAATGAGGTACCCCTGCATCCAACCATATGAATCACAAGCATTCATGCCTAATTCGGTCAAATTCTATGGACTTGATAGTTTTCGGTGCACTAGTCTTCTAGGTACTAAACCTTACCCTAAGGTCATTCATTGTCTTCCCAATTACACTTGTGAAGCACATGGTATGGTTAAGTGTAATTGAGGGATACAATTTTTAGAGTTTTATATTTTATAGTCTTGGTGTTTGAGTAGAGATAAAGACAAGGTAATTTAATGGCTAATTCAATGTAACTAACCTACTAGCCTCTAGCTGATCTTAGCATAAGTATTTGATCCCAATTTCTGTACATGTCCTGAACCCACATATCCATTGCTAAATTACCAAGTGCTACGCTACTGGGCATACCAAGTAATAATGGTGCTAGAATTACCAAGTGAATACATGTTACACTCGAAGTAGTCATACTTATGTATTTAATCTATCTAACTTATCTTGCTCAATTAGCTTAATTAGTTTAATTATTGGAAATCATTGAATAAGTAACTGAAAACATTAAATGCATAAATGAAATATTTAATCTATCTAGAATGTTGCAAGGTTTATTAGAAAGCTCATCTTTATTGACACACACACTGTTGTACTCAAGTACAACAATGCTCGAATAAAGATCCATACACTCAATGACTCTTGCTACGAGAACTCATGAAAAATATTCTAACTTTTGAATAAACAAACTACAAGAGATCTACTATTATTATGAGAATTCTTTGCCATAAATGCGATTGGTGGCTCATAGTTATATACCAGGATAAACCCCTGCATCAACGGGGTCATGTTGATGCAATTAACTATGTCAACAAGGCCTAGTTGATGTGATAAACTAAAACTTATCACCTTTGTTGAAAGGTACCTAACTTTGTGGCCAACCTATGTAGCTAATTTTTGGTTGGCTGCCTAACTTAGTAAGTAGCCTTCCTTCCCCTCCTTTTTATTTATTTATATTAATGTGATGTGGGCTTCATCTTGAAGAGATCCACACTCATCATTCTCCCCCTCTCAACTACATGAAGGACTTAGCCATTCCAGTAATTTCTTGACAGATCTCAATCTTGTTCTTGGATATGGTTTTTGTCATCATATCTGAATCATTTTCACTTGTGTGAATCTTTTCTAGTTCTAGTTCCTTGGAATTTAATACATCTCATATCCAGTTATTCCTCATGATAATATGCTTTGACCTTGAATGAAAAGAAGCATTTTTACTAAGATGGATAGTATGTTGACTATTACATTACAAGATATACCTATCTTGCTTACACTTGAGCTCCTATAGGAATTTCTTTATCCATAGTAATTTCTTGCTAGCTTTAGTAGCTGCAATGAACTCTGCTTCCATTGTTGAAAGTGTAACACATTTCTGAAGCTTTGATTGCCAAGATACAACTCCCCCTTCAAAGGTTATTAGATAACCCAAGATGGATTTTCTAGAGTCTACATCTCTAGCCATATCAACATTAGAATAACCCTCTAGTTCAAGCTTTCAACTTCCAAAACATAGTGAAAGTTTGGAAGTTCCTCAAGGATACCTAAGAATCCATTTAACTATAGCCCAATGCTCTCCTCCTAGATTAAAGAGAAATCTACTCATAACACCAATTGCATAAGCAATGTTTGGTCTTGGACAAACCATAGCATACATCAAAATTCTTACTACTGAAGCATATGGAATCTTGATCATTTCTTCCTTCTCCTTTTCTATGGAATGGCACTACTCCTTGCTCAACTTGAAGTGATTAGAAAGTGATGAATTTATTGCTTTATCTTGGTTCATGTGGAACCTCTCTAGCACTTTCTCAATGTATTTCTCTTGTGATCGTCATACTTTCCTAGAACTTCTATCCTAGTAAATGCTCATACCAAGGATCTGCTTACATGGACTCAAATCTATCATAGAAAAACATTTGCGAAGATCCTTCTTCAAATTTTTGATCTTCTAGACATTCTTGCCAACAATCAACATATCATCTACATAAAGTAGGAGGATAAGGAAGTTTCCATCTGCAAATTTTTTCACAAACGCACAATGATCTGCAATAGTCTTTTTGTAGTCATGATCTATCATAAAAGACTCAAACTTCATGTACCATTGCCAAGGTGCTTGCTTTAATTCATACATACTCTTCTTTAGTCTACACATTATGTTTGCTTTTCATTTGACTTTGAACCCATCTAGTTACTCCATATAGATCTCTTCCTTCAAATCACCATGGAGAAAGGTAGTCTTCACATCCATTTCCTCAACCTCCAAGTTTAGACTTGTAGCTAAACTCAAAATCATTCTAAGAGATGTCATCTTCACCACTGGTGTAAAGATTTCTTCAAAGTTAATGCCTTACTTTTGATTAAAGCCTTTCACAACTAGCCCACCTTATACCTTATTTCATCGCCATTAGCCTTTAGCCAATACACCCACTTATTCTTCAATGCTTTTCTTCCTTTTGGTAATTCCACTAACTCATATGTTTCATTCTTCTTCAATGACTGCATTTCTAATTACATGGCTTTGATCCACTCCTCCTTGTATTTATCTATCAGAGCCTTGTCATAACTTTCNATCATCATTTCCATATCCCAAAAAGATGCATTCCCTAGTTTTTCCATCCATCTTAGATCTCTCATCCTTTGGGATGTGCACAAATGCTCTGCAAACAAACACTTTCAGATGATCATAGAAGACATCGTTATTACACTAGACTCTGCTTGGAATATCTCCACCTAGAGGAATTGAGGAAGAAAGATTGATCAAATTAGTAGCTGTCTTCACCGCTTTTCCCCAAAAGGTTTTGGATAACTCTGTAAGTGATAGCATGCTCCTAGACTTTTCCACAATAGTTTGGTTCATCCTTTCAACTAGAACATTTAGTTAAGGAATCTTTGAAGGAGTCTTCTGGTGCCGAATACCATGACTCTTGCAATACTTAGAGAATGCTCCCAAGTATTTACCTCTATTGTCTATTCTAATACACTGCAACATCTTGCTAGTCTCTCTTTCTACACTTGGATGGAATTTCTTGAACACATATACCACCTGGTCTTTCGTTGTTAAGGTGTATATCAACACCTTTCCATCAATAAATGTGACAAAGTAGCATGCCCCATGAAGTGATCTTGTTGGCATAGGACCACAAATATCAGAATGCACTAGATCTAAAACATGCTTACTTCTATGTGGAAGTGACATCTAAAAGGTGACTTTATGTTGCTTTCTAGCTAAATAATCTACACAGCTCTTCAAATGTGTGCCTTTCACCTTCAGAAGTATATTCTTCTTGGCTAGGATATCTAACCCCTTTTGGCTTATGTGGCCAACCTTTTTATGTCATAGCTCCATTGTTGCTTCATCCTCCACCACATTGATGGTGATGACATGTGTTTCTTTTTTCCTCTAGCTACCACTAAGGAACCCTTGGAGAGTTTTCAATGTCCTTCTTTGAAGTTGTTCTAGTCCTGCCAAAAGCGGTGTGTTTAGTTGTCAGAAACACCTGTGTCTAGTTTGATTACATAAAAAAGTATGGCCGAAGTGTGATTATGACCTGGGTAACTTCGTTGGCCTTGTCCTCCGTCGTGTCCGCTCAAACCTAGTCCAAATCTGATTGTACATGGCTACATGCAACGTTCCAAATTTGGTATGGGGACGGTCAAGCTTTAATTCCGTAAGGTGCGGCCGCAACGTCGTGCAGTGTGTGAAACTTCATTCCGTGTTGGCCAGAATGACAATAATACTGCTCCATGTCTGCACTACCTTGGGCATGGTGAAATAGGGATGATAACTACATTACGCCATGCCATCGTACCTGGGCTCAAAATAATAAAAAAGAGTCGGCATCCCATGGACATGGAAGAACCAATTGCCATGGACGAATGTCGGTTCTGCACACATGGTCAATGGGATGCATTAATACCAAATCAAGACCCAAAAAGAGTTCTCCTGCATTTTAGAGAGAGGAGAATGTGTATTTTGACTTAATAATTAGTCTCTGCATCGAGTAAGAATGAGGGCTTTCAGGTGCTTGTTATCGTAAAATACGTGTATAGTTTAAATCCACGTAAAGACGCTTATTCCTCAGGAAGCCATTTTTTTAATAATTTCTTGTTTTGACCTTTGGCCATTATACCAAGATAAACTTTTCCTGATTAGATTACTTAAATGGCTAAATTGCCACCGCATCTATGATCTATGTCCTCGCTCCAATATCATAATTTAGCTGCTAAGTCATGCATTTTGCATAAGTAAAAGTTTAACTTCATGATGAGATAATAATTTGCAGGGCAAGCAAAGGGACACACTATTATGTATATTTTTAGGATATACAGAGATATAATGTCGCAGACGTGACGATCCGAAACGAATAGGTATAACAAGACCGTGTCAAACTCAGCCGCTACTTAGGTTTAACAAGACCGTGTCAAACTCAAGGGCTATCAATGATCGGACGCATTGGATGCCTGATGTGTTTCGTTGTTTTTACTTTATTGACTTGAATCAGCCTTCAAGGTCAATGGCGTATAGGTTTTCCTACCCACACAGCGCGCAGCATCCAGAGGATACTGGATCCAATGTATCCTGCATAAGAGTCTATCCTCCAGACGCGTAAGAGAATTTCTCCAGCAGGATCAAACGTCGCTAACTTTTCTCATATCCAAACCTTTGTTGCTTCTGATTTGAACTCCCGTGTGTATTGTTTACTATTCGTTTATTTTGAAACCATGCTTGTTACGCGGCACCGTGATGATCTATTTAACTGGTCCAATGCACAGTTTTGGTTTTAGCATCTCTGTGACCCATAAAATGCAAGCCAACAGGTATAATAGAATTTATTCTGCTATAAATCTTGACCTGGTAATGGGTGCGCCTAATAAAATTCACCTTGACCTGGTAATGGGTGCGCCTAATAAAATTCACAGGGAAGACGAGGAGAGCACCACCACCAGGAAGGAACAATGTGTTGCGTTTGCATCTGTGCAGGGCGAAAGCGCCACCGCCAAGACACCGACAACAGAATCAAAGACGCCAACGCCAACGACACGCTCACAATCACAAATCTACTGGAAACTGTCACACCGTTCAGTTTGGAAATGCTGAGCAAGGCCACAGACGGATTCGACACGCTCATTGGCAATGGAGGCTTCGGCAGCGTTTTCAAGGGCTGCCTCCCGGACAGCACACTCATCGCCGTCAAGTGTCTACCGATCAACGGCGACGACGAATCCTTCATGACCGAAGTGGCAGCCATGGCTGGGCTGAACCATACCGACCGGGTCCGCCTCATGGGCTTCTCTGCTCAGCGCATACATCGAATCCTGGTCTACAAATTCATGGAAAACTCATCGCTGGACCGGTGGATCTTCGCCACGCCAGACCGTCGTCGGCACCTGGGCTGGAAAACCAGGCTATCCATTGCTCTGGACGCGGCCAAGGGGCTGGCCTACCTACACGACGAGTCCATTGGTACGCATGGTTACATGGCTCCTGAGTGGCTGTTAAACCAGGGCGTCACCGCCAAGTCTGATGTGTTCAGCTTCGGCGTGGTTTTGCTGGATAATGCGCCAATTGGAGATACAAGTAGGATCTCCCGATTTAGGGATTTAGGGAGAAGACCAATAATCCATTGGTAAATGTAGGTTTGATTCTAGGAGGTAACACTTTATTATAAATTTTTATAAATCTTGGGTTGTACCTATGTTTCACTTATTTTGGTTCCAACACTCCATCCATATTAAATGGCAACAATTTGCCTCTCCAATATTTTTTTGGTTTGTACCAGGCTACCTTTATTTATCTATTTAAATAGATGTAAAAGGATTTGAATAAAGTTTTAAGTACCTTCAAATGGGTCCATTGTCCATGGAGTATAAAAAACTACTTTTCATAATACATTATCTATCCAGGCTCATATTAAATGGTAGAAATTGGTATAGGAAGATAAATGGATGAAAATTAATAGAATTTGCTTAGAAGGATATGTTATAGAATGAAAAGATCAAATTTGGGTTAGAGAATATTTAGAAATGAAGATAGGATAGATGAAGCAAGAGCAAGTTGAAGTTACTTTGAAAGTGAGATTCCATTGTTTTTCACCATAAGTTCTATATGATTTGAACATTAGTCTTATTCCTCATCTAATGGTTGTGTTTGAATGTAATAGTCTTGTTTCTCATCCAACGATTGTGTTTGAATGTAATAGTCTTGTCCCTCACCCCCAATAGTCATGTTTAAATGTAGATCTTCTTAGCCAAACTATAGAGATATATATAATATATATCTAGGCTAGTAGTGCTTAATGGCATTTAGTCACAAAAACATAGAAATTAAAATTAGCATTTCTAACAATGTGGTGTTAGCCTAGTGGAAGCTTTAGGACATGGGTTCAATGTTGGTGGGCAATGCTAAGCTATATAAAGTTCTAATTGGATAATATATCTTGGGTTGTACCTATGTTTTAATTGAGTTAGTTATGTACTAGTTGGTAAAGTATCTCTAGTATGAGGTTGCAAGTTTAAGTCCCAATTGTGCATTCAATTGGCAATTCAACTGGTAAGCTCATTCAATATCATAAACATATTATATACACTTTGTAAATGGAGTAGATTAGGGATTTGAAGTTGCATATGAAAAAATTGAATAGTACAATAAAGGAAAAGGTAAGATTTAATAATGCATTTGATAAATCAAAAGAAGAATGAATATTCTTTATTCAAAAGAACAATATACTATGATATTTATAATAGGAGAATCCATGTTTATGAATAAAACAAAAGATAGAGATCATTCATGTTTCTTCTAACTCAACAAAATGTCTCTTTCTTGCAAGCCTCGATTAAAGATTTCTCATTGTTGAAATTGGCCTATATCACTACAAAGAAAAAGATAAATGAATCTTCAACAAATCAATGATCCTCAACTTGGATAATGACACAAAAGTTAGACTTGTTATTTCTGTCAATCCAACATTAACAAATGTCTTATCTAACATTAGTCCTTGCAACTAATGTGCCATTATTATCAAATAGGCACATATCAAGGATTATACTCACTAATTAGACAATTAATATACAAATTAAAATTTACAATAAAATAGGATCATAGGTCATGGATTTGAACTTACATATGAAAAAAAATTGAACAATATAACAAAAGAAAAATGAGAAATTAATGATGCAATCAATGAATCAAGAAGACAAAGAAAATTCTTTATTTAAAAGAATAACATATTGTTATGTTTTACAATAAAATAATTCATGCTTATGAAGAAACCCAAAGTTATAGATAATCTATTTTTCTTCTAACTCAACAAAAAGTGTCTCCTCTCCAAACCTAGATTAAAGGATTTTTTGTGATAAAATTTTTCTATATCATTGCAAAGAAAAAGGAAAATGAATATTCAAAGAATTAATGATCCTTATTGATGAGCAACAAGGTACCCCTATGCCCAACCATACAAATCACTAAGGTGTTTACGCATGATTCAGTTGAATTTTGTGGACCTATAGTTCTCTAATGCACTAGTTCCTCTACAAGTGAAATGGGCATTGAGAACATTTGTTGTCTTCCCAACTACACTTCTGAGGCTCAAGGGTATGGTTTAATTGTAATTGAGGTACATGATTTTTCTTATTTTATGTTTTATAATTTTAATCACCTACAACGAGAATGAAAGGTAAAGTAATAAAATACTTAATTTATTTACTACCTAGCTAGCCTAACACAAGTACCCATCCCACTTTCTTCGACACATATATTACTGTTGGGTTACCAAACGTTAAGCATTACTAGGTTACCAAGCACTATATGTATGCTCGAAGTGGTCATGCTTATGTTCATTAACAATTGAAAAGTAATTGCTTAATTTAAATGCATTAAAGTAAAGTTCATTAAAGAAACCATTAATCTATTCTCAGTGTTGCAAGGATTGTCGAAAGAGTTTGTTTTTATTCCTATCACATTGCTACGCTCAAGTATATCAGTGTTCGAACAAAGATTCATACACACTTAGACTCCTGCTGAAGGCACTCAAAAAATATTCTAACTCTAGGGAAAATAAACTACAAGAGCTTTACTACTCTAACTAGAAGCTACAAAAACTTATGTCAAATTGGAAGTCTAGGGACTATATTTATAAGTTGGTGTATACCTCGCCTCGTCGAATACTCGACGTTGCACTTAGGCTTTAACATCGAATACCCGACATTGAGGCTCTGACGTCAAATACCTGACATCAGAGTAGATGAAAACATGCTTCATAATACCCCCACAATTGAATGAAATCTCATCCTCAAGTGAAGAAGAGGAGGAACAAGTTCGTTACAAAATATTGGGTAGGTATGGGATTATTGACTGACATACAAACTAACTCAAATGAAATAGATAGACTATTAGTGCTCAAGTGTATGGAGTTAAAACTTGTTACAAAATTGGATGTTCATGCTAAGAGAAGTGAACATAATCGATAACATTGACATCCAACACCTCTTGGCAACTGAAGAATAAGAGAGAAGATCCAATGATCATGAATCGTCCTCGTCATAAGGTGTTGTTGCATCATCCTTGGTGAAGATAGTCTCACTTCTAGTCCATGATTCTCATTACAATTACAACAAAATCATGAATTAGTATACAATGTGTAACACATAGCTGTTAAATGCCTTGTCTCATCAGTGGTTACACTCGACTAGGTTATGACTGTGGTAGATTGATTCCTTTAGTAGTGTTTGTGAGAAGGCTAACAAATAGAGTAAAATAGATAAGAAGTCCATTGAATTCAAAATATTTTGACATAGAAAAATATTTGAAGAGGGTGTAAGAATTCACAACAATAAAAGGGAAAGTTCACTAAAAAATGTTGTGAAGATGTGTACAACTAGATGTCATTGAGGGGGTAAACAAAAAGAATTTGATCATAAGAGTATCTAAGGGTAAAGAACTTAACTAATCCAACCAAAAGATATGTAAGTGGATCCTCCCCAAAGCA
>MNCI01020045.1:24536-38911 GCA_015680685.1 Gnetum montanum
TATCCAATATTTGAATACCAAAATACCAAATTATATTCAAATGAATTGATTTAGGGAATGGCCGATGAAAGAAAATATACTTTTATAAAGAAAATATAATTTTCCAAAGTTAAGAGTATGTAATTAAACTAACTACCCGATAGCTTTTCCTGTGCGTAGCCCATCTCCGCAGCTTATGCTCCACTCCACCGAACTTGTCTCGTCCACTATTTCGCTGCCACTGCTCTGCCTTGGTAATTTCAAATTGTTTTACTGTTTCTAAGAACTCTCTAACCGATTCCTCATTTTGCTCACATGCTGCAGACTGTACTAGATAATTGAAAACCTTGCACTCTGAAGGAGCTGTAGAGCCTATAGAGCCTAAGGGATCTTGAGTAGCTCCTCTGGATCGTAAAAATTTAAGGACTTCAAAATTTGAGAGTACCCCAGCATTAGCATCCTTTGTTTTCATGGTATTCAGAGAAGCTCCAAGTCACTAGGTCTTAATAGCCCTGGAGCTAGATTAAGTTATCGATTTGACCTCTGTAAATCGCGTTTCGTCCAAAAATCATTTCCGTTGAGCCACGTTCGTTCTTGAAAATCGTTTTATGCTTCATTGTTGTCTTCCTTGTCCTCCACCCATGCGCTGTGGAGCAAGGCCCTGGTGTTGACTCGCGTGTGCGTGCTTAGCACTGCAGAAATGCTCAATAAACACAGTTGCTACAAGAGACACCTCTTCCAGCGCATAGGAAGGTAAGTAACGCATCCGATGATGGAGGGTTTTGTCAGGATCAAACCCTAGGCACTGTCTTGCACGTCTGGTGCTGAACCTCTAGATACGGTGCGTTGGAGGTCTCTTTGAACCACACTCTACTTCTGTTGCTATTTCAGGCTCCTGCATAAGCAACCTTATGGCTCTCATCAACCTAAAATTAACTGAAAATAATTTCTATGGTCGTCTTCTTTCCTGGACAGGCAGCTTCTGCAAACTGCAATTTTTGAGCTTCACTTTCGACCAATTTAGCGGGGATATTCCAGTGTCACTCACCAATCTCTCCCAACTCAACTTTACACATAACGGATTGACGGGCACAACACCTTCTTCTTGGATAGGAAAAGTCTGCAGTCACATGGTTTACCTGAATGTGGGAAAATACTATTTCATAAGTGAAGATGATGTCAGCACCCGTTCTTATCTTGGAAGCTCTTTCCAATTGTTCTATCTTACAGGAACTACGTCTTTACCAGAACATGTTAATTGGAACTTTACCAGTCAATTTGGTGAGCTTCTGGTCAAATATGCAGGACATGGATGTGTTTTCCAACTTCATAACTGGAAGCATCTCTGCAAGCTTAGGAAATCTGTCTTCTCTCTATCGGCTTCAATTGGATGATAATACGTTGTGCTGCAGCATCCCTTCTCAGATTGCAAATTTGAAGTCTCTGCAGGATCATGGTCTTTGAGACAACAAATTGCTTGGCAAGATTCCCATTGAAATCTCTCTCCTAAACCATATGCTGTAAGTGAAAGTAATCTACTCCTACTTCTTCACCATGTTGCCTCCTCATAATGGGCTATTCCAGATGCTTTTGCCAGGGGCGGATGACCTTGAATGTACCTGGCTTATGGAGGTCAACTAAACCCACTTCTTGACTTGTACATCAATACATGTTTGTAGATCCAGTGAATGCTTCTTTGGCACTAAAGTAGCTGGCAGAGGATTGTCACGAACTTTGAACAATTAATATGATTAGCTCCACAACCTCACAAAGCCTGCTCCATTAAATGGCCAAAATGTGCCAACACTATTTATAGTAAAAGAATGGGTTTTGTGGGTGTAGTCCATTTCAGATTTACCACAAATGGTAATAATGCTGATAGTGGTTAGCTAACTACATTGATAGTAGTTAGTAGACTACATTGATAGGAGTTAGTGGACTACTAATAATAGTTGGGAATTACATTGGCAATAGTTGACCAACTACACTAATAGTAGTAACCATTACAAACCAATAATTAATGTCAATCTATCAATAATCAATGACAATCAATGATAGACCCAAAAATGATAACCCTAAACCTATAAATACCCAATGTTAACACCATTACTAGGTTTTGAATTTTGGCATTTTAGCATTCCATACAACATTTCAAGCACTTTGGCCTTTTTCATAATCTTTTGGTAGCAATAGTAGTTCCCATTTCTCCATCACCCAAATCCCGTTACAACCCTTGTAACCCAACTACACTAGTAGTAGAAGAAACTGACACTACGCTAGGTGTAGCCTCCCCCACATAACTACCATTACAGTAAAAGGGTAAATCCATTTCCATTTCCACTTTGCAAATCTAGTGGAAACTGATAAAAAGTTGCAAAAAATTAGATTTGGGAAGAAACTAGATCATAGAGGTAGCCTTCTCCAATGGACTTCAAGCTTTGGCAAGCAACTTCTTATGCCCTTAGGCACATACCTATACATTGTGAACCCAATTCCTTTATATTTTTTTTTTATATAAATTTGATTGTTCATGCTATGAAAATTTTTGGTTTCTATTTCATTTCTATTCTATAATTGTAATCTTGTTTCCATTTTCGTTTGACTAGTTCCATATACATTTTCATTTTTTTTTCATTTTCATTTTTTATTTCATCTATGATTATGTCTATGCCTTCACAGAAATTTTCATTTATGTTTTGTAAGTCCCTAGGTGATCAGAAAGACCATCTAGAGCACCATGAATACTATTTTTTGGAGGCCCTTGGGATTCAGGGTTAAGATTATTTTGGTACTAATATCTTTCTATTTTTCCATTCCAACAATCAATATTTCCAACTACAATAGTGATAGGTGGTATACCCTACACTTTAGAAAGAAAATAGCAATTTTATATTGAAAAGTTCAACTATACTGGCCTTGCTAGCAGGAGCTATGCTACAGGAAGGGTAAGGGGGTAAGGTGCCAATAATTATCTTACCCACTTGCACTATGTTGGGGTTGCCCCCTCTTGGCTAAAATAATGTTCTTTTTTAAAAAATTCAATGTGAAATTTTGTTTTTCAATGGCTACATTGGTGTTTAGAAAAGGACCCACATTGCCTTTACTAAAAAATTTCATAGCAAGAGGGGTTTAATGGTTTGAGGGTATGACATCCACATTGAGGGTTATGACACCCACATTGGAGGCGTATGATACCCACACTAGGAGGTATGGCACACCCATGTTGGCCTTAGAAAATCTAGCAACTATTGTGAATTTTTTGCCAAAATGCAAACACCCAGGCAAGATTTTGGTGGTAGGGGAATGGGTGACAACATTGGTTTTTTGTGAAAATTTAAAGGTTTTGGCTACAAAATTCAAATTTTCCAACTAGTAGGCAATGCTGTTAGAATAGGCAATACAAATGGATGTAGAACTTAGGCAAAGGACCTCCTTCTAGTACCAAAAAACTCTAACATCTAAAAAATTCAGTTGCTGAAAAACTGAAAATTCTAGGTTGAACAACTTTAATCTCAAACCCTAAGGACCTCTAAAAAATAGGATTTGAGGTATCCTAGATGGTTTAGTCGATTACCCAAGGACTTATAGAGTGTCAACGGGGGTAATGCAAAATGAAAATAATGCACAGAATAAAGAAATGTAAACTAACTTGCAAAACAAACAAAATTTTAAACTTCATGATAAAAATAAAAAGCATCTATAAATGTGTACAATAGGTGCTTGAGCATGCAAGAGGGGGTTCAACTTGATGGGTGCCTAGAATCCATTGAAGTAAGTAGCCTTGGATGCCATAATCAGCTTGATGATCTGAATGCTTTACAACTCCTAAAAATGTAAAACCTTACTATAATCCTCACCAAATTTGTAGCATTGGTGATGCAGGGGGCTGAGATGTGTGGGTATTTTGGGCTACAAGCAAGAGCCACGCTAGGAGTCTTGATGCCTAGGTTGCTGTAAAATGCCACACAATCTCAAGGGGGTAAAATAATGGTTGCAATAGCTATGGGTCCCACACTAGAAATTTTCAAAAGCTTTTGTGTATGCAAGGGATTCTCAAAGCTATTAGATTTAAAAAATGGTAAGACCCTTTCACGGTACACAAGTTTGAGTTATATAGGTTTTATCTTCATAAATTTTTCTTCAAATTTCTTCCTAATTGCTCACAAATTGTTGCTATGTATAAGTGTTTTAGGTGTTCAAATCTAGCATAGTTACTATGTATGGTAACTCTTGATATCCCAATGACATCAAAACCATGCTATTTACCAAAAATAGTAAATGGAAATTTCACCCACGCTAGCTTCTTCCACCCACTATGGGCCTTCCAACAACAACGTTAGACCTGCAGAAAACCAGCCAGGGGTATCACACCCATACTGGGTGTATAACATCCATGCTAGGGGTATAACATCCACACTAGGATATAATACCTATGCTGGGGATATGACACCTATGCTGGGGGTATGACACCCATGCTGGGGCTATGAAAACCACACTGAAGCTATAGTAGCCATGATAGAGCTACAAGACCACTACTAAGGTGTTGGGGCCATGCTGGGGAAAACGTGTAATGCTAGGAATGCAAGAGTTATACCCCCCAACTCCAAGCATAGGTGCAGTTATACCCCCTCCCCCACAAGTGTTTCCTGCTTAGAAAAAGTTACATCCTCACCCCTGCCCCACCCCAAAGTGCAAATATGAACATAATATGTCTTTTTCCACTTGGGGGTTAAGGCTTTTATCACTTATGAGGTACTTTTTTAGCCCTAAAATATAAGATGTGAAATTGCATCTCTTAGACTACAATTTTCATATTTTACAATGAAAGTTTAGCCTTAGGTTTCATGGGATAAGAGTTACAATGCATAAATTTTACAACATGCATTTTCTTGGTGGTGTTTTAGGGAAGAAATAGATCTGCAACCAAATATTACTTACCAAGAATACCCCATTAGAATCATAGATAGAAAAGAAAGATAACTATGAAGTAAAGTAATTCCTATGGTGAAAATTCTTTGGAAATGACATGGGAATCAAGAGGCAACTTGGGAAATTGAGGCAAATATGAGAACAAAATTTCCTCACATTTTCCAGGAGGAAACTTCTTAAAGGACAGGAGCATGTCACAACCCAACAATTTGTAAGGTTTAGTTATTTAATTTAATGCATATGGTTAATCCTTTAATACTATCAAATTTGTTTCAATGAATTAGCGCTAATATTCTTGATTAAAACATAAGATCACATTACTATCATTATTGTTATTCTTCTTCTTCTTCTTCTTGTTACTAGTTTCCTACATAAGTGAATGCAATCTGCTTGCTAGGATGTTTTGTTAAAGTTTTGTATTCTTTATTTGACTATTATTGAATCTCAGTGATTAAATGTTGAAATCCAATTACCATAGGAATATTTTCTTTTGTTTGTTATCATGCCCTTACAAGTGTTTGGCTATGCATATTTATTTCTTTATGCACATTTATGCTTTATTATGGACATCTAGTTATGCATCTTTTATTTTATTATTATTTTATTATGTGCATGTTCTTATAATACTCTATCCATGAAGCAATTATGGATCCTGATCCTACCCAAACCATATCCCTTGTACTTTTTGTCATTAAACTAGAATTTGAAGTTCATTCGTAATTATAGTTTAATATTACATAAATTAGCTTTGTTAGAGTGCCTTAGGATGATGTCCTACCTAAAATCTAACCTTACTAATATATCCTAAACATTTGAAAATATAGATTTTGACCCTTGGTTCACTAAAATCAAAGTTACAGTTTTCAAGATATCACAATTTCTAGTTTACCAAAATATCATAAAAGTTTCAACATTTGAATAAGGAAACCATGAAAATTCATACTTAGATTTGATTTTAGTGTACAATTTAGTAGAGCACTTGATAAGGATCCTGTACATTTAAATGAAATTTAATTAGAAATCTCAATGTACGTGTTATGAGTGATTATGTGCAAGGGCATTAAAGGAAAGAGAAAAATTATGAATAAACTTATAAAAAAATTTTGAAAAGAAAAATGTAAATAAAAATTCAAAATCAAAATTTGTAAATCAACATTGATTAGCAATTAGATTAATTAAAGTGGTTCATAAATTAAGTTTCAACTTGTTATTACAAGAAGCATGTTTATGTGCATAACTCCTTTTCAAAAAAAAGTAAGAAGCATATATGTTATACTTAAAGCATATAACATATGCATATGATATGAATTTTGTATTTTTTCTCTTCTCCTTCAGATAGGTCGATCTACCAAAGATAAGATGGTAGAAAAAGATGTCCAATTTCAAATGAATGAGTTTCAGTAGGAATGACCAAGTTGAAATCACTTGCTTCACAAGGATCACTTGATAGATTGACCAATGTAAGTATAGGTGAACCTATCAAACTAATAGATTAACTAAACTCAATAGAGTTTTGTACTTTTTGTTGTTCCTCCTAAAAGTTGAGAGCATGACTTCTTAATTCAAAGACTACTTTCAACTTAGCTATTGATGACATTTTTCATATGTTCTTTGATCATGATAAGTGATGTAAACTTGAATTTGGTTTTCAATTTTTGTAAAATTTATTTGGTATTTTTACAGTATATTCCATTAGTATGTCCTACGTGATGAACTAGATGAAATCACATAGATATTTTCAATTGTGAATTTTATTGAAATTATACTATGATAAAGAAACTATATTGTAATATTATTTTGATTTTCAATTTGTTATCAAAATACTAGAAAATTAATTAAAAAAATCTAGACAATAAATTGATCTAGTTAGAATATTATTTAATTTCATACTTGCCTACAGTCTTCATATTGTTTGTTCTTATGTTTAACTACTTTGCTTTTGCATCATTGTAAACATTGTGCTAGAGCAATAACAAGTTGAAATTTGAAGGAAAGTCAAATGTACCAACATGGATGAGTAACATTGATCATGAATGAGGTTCTTCAAGTTCTTTAATTTTTTCTTTCTATACGTATAATTGGATTGAGCAAAAGGCAAAATACAGTGATAAGTGTGAACTCAATTAAGCCAAACGAACTTCTTATGCAATTCTACTATGGAGATGTTTAGCATCTAAAATCTTTCTGTATCTCTACATAGAGAAAGGAGGATGAATCTTCAAAGAATCAATGGTCACGACTCTAGATAATGCAACAAATGTTAGACCTCTAACTTCTCCTAAACCAATGTTAATAGTAGCCTTATCTAGTGTCATTCCTTGAGATTCATGACTAGTCATGGCCCATGTCAATCATAATAGTAACTGACATGATGCTTCTCAAACCACAAATATAATTGACACATGATGAGGATTACCATTATTAAAGGGAAATTTGATGTAGAAGTCAAAATCAACAACAACATACAATGGTAATGCAAGTGGCTATTTACTTGGATGATACATAATACTGTGAATCATGCCAAGTGCACCATTCACAAATTCTGCTTCAAGAAAAAGGTGAATTATGAGCGTAACCCTTGCACCTTCACATATAAGCAGAGATCGCTTAATATCATCATCATCATCATCTAAGATTTTGAATCCATGGGGATCTCTATCTACTACCCACACAACAACAAGTCTCTACATTGTTTGTAACATTTTCTTATTATGTGATTGGACATTATTCTTTGTATCATATAAATGCATTGATTCTTCAAAATCGTCTAATCCACTCGAAGTGGATGGAAGATTCATTCAAGTAGCCAAGAAATTATAATCTTCATCATGGCTTTTTCATTCTCTAATATGCATCAATACTTCCTTGAATATTTTTTTTGAGGATCAATTCTAGATTGATGATAAACTACATCTAAAATAACAAGGTATGAAATGATTGTCAAACCCCTATAATATATGGATGCCTGGATGAATAAGGCACAACATCAAGCATAGGAAAAAGCTAACCCAAATCACCTATCAGTATAACTGATCTTCCTTGAAAAATTTCATTATGATGCTCTGGAAACATTTCTCTTAGTCATCTATTAAGGCTTTGTAATAATCTTCCTCCCATAAAACTCATTTCATCAATTATCATATATCTTACCTATGATAGCTGATGTTGTATACTTATCTTTGTAGAGGAAGAGAGTTCTTTGTAGGCACCTATTCCAATGCTCAAACTAGAATGAATGGTTGCATTAATGTTAAATGTCGTAGCTCCTATGGATGCCATGACAAGTAAAGCATTATGTTTTTCATGGTAGTATTTCATGAAAGCATTACAAAGCATGCCTATGAGAAATGACTTTTCTATATGGCTGATCCCTAGATAATCATTTGTAAAGGGAAAAAACTTCATCCATTGACTATGAAAACATCATGTGTCCTACAATGTTTTTGTATCATTTCTTTTGCTTTGCATCCATTTTATTAGAATCATAGGCACTATAGTCATGATCAATAACAATCCAAGAGCGAGATGATTTATAACTAGCAATAAAGCTTGAAGCGAACATTGCAACATCCTCTCCCAAATACTATAATGTCCAGTCATGCATTCTATCAACCTACCATAGGCCAGGCATCTCTAATTCCATTCTTTGAAAATGACCTATTGATAAAAGATGATAGTTTAAGATTTCAAAATCATATTCCTCAAGATCCTACAACTGGGGAGTTACATCTAGAAATTGTCTTTCTTCCTCCAAAGCTCATTGGAATTCTTCTTCACTATTAATCTCTGATGCTACATGTAGATGTTGAATGAACAACCACTTCATATCAATCTCCTCATCATTAAAACCAAGATCTTGCTTGACATCTCTAAATGAATAATGCAACAACAACATAGTCCAATAGTATTCAATCCATTTTTGTTCCCCGTACTTCAGTGGGATGAGAAACTTGGGATAATATCTAACAATAATATTTGGCTTTGGGTGACATAGATTTCAATTTGGATTGTTCTTATTCTTCATATTGTAATTCTACTCTTAAAAAGCCTACAGTAATGATACACCGTCCATCGGTAGCGGATGCTTATGATACATATTAATAAGAGTTGTGTAGTTTTTAGCTTCATCATTTTCATCTGAATTAATTTGAACTTTTTTGTACAACTCTTGAGAAACATTGAGTGTCTTGAAAATATGATTGCAGTTTACAAAAGGAAGCTCATACAACATGTGGTAGACCTCCATAGCACCAATGTCTCTATCTACAACAATAACCATCATGAGCCTTCTGTAGACTAATAATGCATCTTCATGAGGATCCCCTGACTTAGAAATTTTCAACAACATGTCATGAAAAGATTATGATCTCTTCTCTATTTTAGTTGCATATTTCGTGATATATTTTATGACAACATATCGTGACATTACTAGCTAAAAATTTGTATTTGCCTTCCATGTCTAAAGCATCATTCTGTTATGAACATTAAGCCTAAANTTCCATGTCTAAAGCATCATTCTGTTATGAACATTAAGCCTAAAATCATTTCTTCAAGGAACATAAGTAATCTCATTATTATTTTCTGAATCTCTCTAAAGAGTGGATTCTAAAGATAATAACCAAGGAACATTGTACCTAGGATTGAAAGATACAGAAGTTGAATATCTATATACTTTTTTCCCAAGATAAATTAAAGTATACCTGTTGATGAGCCGCGATATCGCATCGTCCCCTGCGATATCGCATACGCAGCCCACCGTCATGCCTATAAATAGGAGGTGGCCTTCCCTTGTTTCCACATCTAGATCTAGACCCTTAGCCAAACTATAGCAGTTTTACCATTCCAGAGTTAGAATAATTTCCATGTGCCCACAGTTGGAGTCTCAAAGTGAACAAATCTTTATTCGAGAAATTTGTACCTGAGCACATGATGAGTGGCGAGGTACCTCTACACTCAACCATATGAATACGAGTGTAGCACGCACGATTTGGTCGAACTCCATAGACTAAGTGCCTACACGCCTCATGGAACACTTAAGGTTAATCATTTGTTGTCTTCCCAGACTTACTTGTAGTTGTCACAGTGTATGGTTAAGTAAGTTTGAGGTATATGATTTTTATGTCTTTTTTGGTTTTATCTCCTATGCTATTGAGGTAAAGGGTTGAGAAGACTAATTCCTAACTTTAACTAACTAACTAACTAAGTCTAAATTAACCTAGTGTCAGCATCCATTCCCACTTATTGTACACACCCTGAATCGATGCAATCATGGCTACCAAATGCTNAGCCTATTCCATGCACTGCAAGGTTTATCCAAGAAGCTCGTCTTTATTGCCGTACACAAACTTGTGTTTAGGTACAATGTTTGCTTGAATAAAGATCCGTTCACTTTAGGACTCCTACTATGGGCACATGGAAAATATTCTATCTCTGGAGTGATCGATCTGCCAGAGTTTCCCTACTATTTAGCCTAGGATGAGGAATAAGGGAGAGCCGCCTCTTATTTATAGATTTTGCGGCACACTGTGATATCGCGTACGCGATATCACGGGGGACAACGCGATATCACATGGGATGTGATATCGCAGCCCATGCGATATTGCGTCCCATCATACCCCCATGACTGAATGAAAACTCGTCCTCGAGTTCCTTACAAAATATTGGGAAGGTATGGAATTATTGAGGTGAATGGAACTAATGGGATGACATGTGAATGGATCATGATTACAAGACACAACAAAACTGGTGTTCATGACAACAAGAGTGAACACCTTATTACATTGACATCAGGCCTCATTTGATAGCTGAGAAAGAGAGAGAGAGAAAGAAGTATTGTTGCTGCCAATGCCCAGATTGCGCCTTTCGTTGTCCATCCATAAGCGCATCATTGATCTTACTCCTTGCATAACTGCTTCCAACGCTTCTCCATTCCAAATGTTCCTTTCAGATCCCCTCTGTTGTTGTGTGATTGCCATCTGCACATACAACACAATCTTATATTAGCAAGGGTAAATGAATCATCATGTAATTAATACCTTGCTTCGGTGTAAGTCCATTGGCTAGGTTGTGATATGGCTGATTACAGATCTAGACATATAATATTGATGACTACTGAAGGTGTAGGGGTTAGGAAAAAATCAAAAAAATCGAGGCTAGGAGAAAATTGAAAAAATCAGGCCCCGTACCCCCATGACTAATCGCGAACCTCTGATAGTGTTAGAATGGAGAAAGGAAAGGAATAAGAAAGATGAAGAAAAAGAGACAATGATAACATCAATGAAATGGATGTCAAGATGGAAATGAACAAATAAAATTAATTGCGAAAATGTTTAAGGGAAAGAATTTAACTGGTACACCAAAGAGGAATGTCAATGGGTCCTCCCCCAAGTAGGCTCATGCCCTTAATGCCCTGACAAACCCACATTCAAAGAGTCCGTAGGCTCTGGGAATGTCATTTGGAACAAGAGTTAAAGTCTTAAC
This sequence comes from Gnetum montanum, assembly GCA_015680685.1. NCBI lineage: Eukaryota > Viridiplantae > Streptophyta > Gnetopsida > Gnetales > Gnetaceae > Gnetum > Gnetum montanum. The sequence goes on from MNCI01020045.1 coordinate 35,925, forward strand.
CGCAAGAATTTACCAAAAAGAAAACAATGCATCAACCAAAATATACACTAATGATACAACTGGCAATGGGGTGAACAATGGAGAGAAGGGTGGAGAGAAGAGAATGGAATGGAATCCTAAGAACAAGGTGGTGTACAGTCCCTTGTGGATTTTATGATTAATGTGACTTAGCAAATCTCATTTCAAGTTTGGCCTCAAACAAACCACTTCCAGTGACTTCGCATTAATACACTTGGCTAATCCATCCACTTGAACAACAAGGATGCCTCTCCAAAGAATCACCACCATTCCAACGAAACAAATGAGGAGAGAATGGGAAGCGAGAAGGGCCTTAGTTAGAGGGAACATTTTTAGTTCCATAACCAGTGCTTGTAGCCCAAGGGATTATTTTGTCTAAGGCGTGTGCTTTGAATTCTCACTCATTCTTTTTTTTTTGTTTTGTGTTTTTATGCGTGAGAACCACACCATGCAAAGACTTGGTTATTTTTATTTGCTCAGCTTCCAATAATTGGGTAACATCAGAACGGTAAGAAAACTCAAGAAGAAAACATCCAAGCACCCAAGAGAACAGCCAACACAAATGCATCAAGTTCCCTTGAAGTCACACCCTTTTCAATCCTTGAGTCCTTCCTTAGTTTGAGAAATGCCTAGTCACCGATTCGTTAAAGTTCTTATTTAAAAAGGAATTGTACATTTTGAAGCCAAGAGAGACCATAGAACTTATGGAGGAATGGATGAAGTGAACTCATTTCCTGCCATATTAGAAGAACATACCTTAGTATCAACATCATGACTTAAAGGTAAAAACCAAATATTAGCAATCAATAGAGAAACCGTTCATACCATCATTTCGAACACTTATTGGATGACAAACTTACAAGGTGGATCACAAGCAGACACACACACACAAAATGAAAAAGTATAACGATGTTGTAAATCAAAAACAAGAAAAGTTAAAGAAATTTGTAAAACAAAAATGTGTAAAACAAAAACGTGTAAAACAAAAAACTTGTAAAACAAAAACATGTAAAAAAAATCGAAAAAGAACTGAGGACCTTCAATGATCAGCATAGGTGGCCATCTCCTCCATGAATGAATTACAAGGCGGAGATCCGAAATAATGAGCGAGGTTGCCCACTAGTGGAGGTGTAGTTTGTACTGGCTGTTGTGGGTTCATGGAAAGGTTTTTTTTGTTGTACATTAACCAATAATCTTTTATCTGGGTTGTCAGGCTTGTATATCATCATGGCTCCAGAGGGGAAGGTGGTATGAATAATATACGGTCCCTCCCACAATGTTTGAAATTTTGTTCACTGTGTTACATGCGTGGGATTCTAGTAAAGAACCTTGTCTCCTAGTTGGTACCTAAACCTTCGAATTCTTAAGTCATGACACTGTTTACTCTGTGCCTTGTGCAACTCATTTAATGATAGTGCAACTAATCTATTCTCTTCTAGCACGTTCAGAGTTGCCAACCGTTGTTTTTGTGCTAGGTCGAGGTCTAGGTGAAGGTTGCAAGCCATGGATAGTGTATGGAGCTCGTTCTGTATGGGGAGCTTTGGTAGTTTCCCGTACACTAACTCATAGGGAGAATAGCCTGTAGGGAGCTTCCAAGTGGAGTGGTACGCCTAGAGAGCGTCATTCAGTTTTGTGCTCCAGTATCGCCTAAATTTGCTAATAATTCTTGTTAATATTCTTGTAATCTCCTGGTTAGTAACCTCGGCTTGGCCATTAGCTTGGGGGTGGTAAGGTGTGGTCAATTTATGCTCAACCCCTAAGCATTGCATCAGTTTGCGAAAGGTTGCACTCGTAAAATGTATTCCATTATCAGAGATGAGTGCACGTCGCACACCAATCCTATCTACGATTTGTTGTTGTACAAATCATGTAGCCGTAGATGATGTGCAGTTTGTTACTGCGGCTGCTTCGGCCCATTTTGTTAAGTAATCAACACCAATGATGATATATGCTTTTTCGTTGGACATCGGTGTAATAGGCCACATAAAATCGAAGGGTTCCAAAGGTTGAATCCATTGTTGTGGAACCTCCATTCTAGCAGTCATTCCGCCATCATGTTGGCAGCGTTCATAGGATTGGGCAAAATGATGGACGTCCCGAAATAGTGTTGGCCAATAATATCCTACATGTAGGACCTTTGTAGCCGTTTGTGTCGCAGCATAGTGACCCCCACAGGGGCCCTCATGAGCATCCTGGAGAACTTTTAATTGATCCTTATCAGGCACGCACCATCGAACCAAGCCATCGGGACAAACTTTATAAAGTTGTCCTTTGATTTCCATGAAGTACTTGGTTTTGTAAAGAAATTGTTGTTTCTTCCTAAAGTCCAACCTTTGTGGTGTTTGCTGGGAAATGAGATAAGTAAGAATGCTACTATACCAATTTATTTCTATGGTTTGATCATTTACTACACTAGCGAAGAGGGTTTCATCAAGAAAATGGTCAGATACAGCATATTCATCCTCTTTGCTGTCCCAACGCAACCGAGATAGGTGATCTGTGACTACATTCTCTGTGCCTTTGCGATCTACTATCGTTAAATCGAACTCTTGAAGAATTACCAACCAATGTATGATACGTGGACTAACCGTTGGCTTGTTCATAAGGAACCTAATTGCATTATGATCCGTAGGGATGTATACTTTGTAACCTAATACATAGTGTCTAAATTTGTCTAGTGCAAACACTACGGCCATTAATTCCGTTTCCGTAGTCGTGTAGTTGAGTTGTGCATTGGTGATACTTTTACTGGTACAATGGATGTAATAAGGTAGTTTTTGTTCATCTAATTGTGTCAGTATGGCTCCTAAGGCATAATTAGATGCATCAGTCATGATATGGAACGACCTGGACTAGTCAGGGGCTTGTAGAATGGGAGTTTCCACAAGTCTCTATTTAAGAGTTTGGAATGCTCGTTCACATTCCCTGGTCCATTCGAATGGTGCATCTTTTTTCGTTAATTCCACCAA
>MNCI01020054.1:535-15483 GCA_015680685.1 Gnetum montanum
AGCACCTATAAGCACATCACCGTAGGGCTTAGTGGTTGACTTACCATACACACGCATAACTACACTTTGACTGATGCACATTCATTCTACGCAATACAATACAGTTCATTTTTTTCCTTCCATTATATTGTTTACTTTGTTTATTCTGTTTTAAATCTAGTTTATGCCTTATTTACAATATAGTTCTGTATACACTCTATTTGCATTTTGTGTGTCACTATTTACATTTCAAACATTAGTTATGATAACCCTAGCACAAGCTATAGCTTATGTTCAGGGAAGTCCTTGGTTGATTTACATGCAGACCATCCAAGGTACTCTACCTTTGTTTTCTTGTTTACCATCATGTCAAAACGTTGATCAGTTCAAATGCTACGCTGACCAAGTGCTAAAACTAAGGCCCAGCTTGTCAAGATAGATTACACACACCCAACTTGGCTTACTCACACTAGCCCCATTTACTCACACTAGCTTGCTCATGCTATCAGCTTGCTTACGTTGTCAGCTTACTCATGCTCAAGCTAGTTTGCGCACACTTAGTTTACACATGCCTAGCTTACTCACACCACGCCCAGCTTACTCACACCAAACACACACTGAGGACATGCCAAGAAAAAATCAACTCATGTTGGAAGCTCTAGTGAAACAGAGATGCCTAAAATAGCCACAAAATCACTCAAATCAACATACTACAATAGTTAATTTAGGGATCGAGAAGTTTCAGGTGAGCTGGAGTCAATCTCTCTTGTTGTACATTATCATTTTTGTTGTAAATTTTCATCATTTGTGAGCTTGTTAAGCTCTTAGTCTTCAAATGGTATCTGCTTCCATGGGTGTAAGCTAGCTTGCATAAGCTAATACATGTTGTAAGATACAGTGCATCTAGTCAAGAACGTAGCCCACCTACGCATGTCCAATCGACATGTAGCTATCTAGCTAACACCTGTTACATGATCCATTTTTCTCTTATTTCTTAGCCATTGATCCATCTATGAGTTCTATACCAAATCCTAGCCTAACCTTATAAAAACCCCATCCATTGACATAAATGGGGTTGGCAATTTTGAAGGTTGATAGCTTGGAAAACACTGACTAGCAACTTTTGGACGCTCAGGTGCACCTGACTCCTAGCATCCAATCACCTGTAAGAACATCACCCTAGGACTTAGCGCTTGACTTGCCATACACACACGTAGCTATGCTTTGACCGATGCACATTCATTCTAAGCAATACAATATAGTTCATTTTTCACCTTCCATTATATTTTTTACTTTGTTTATTTTATTTTAAATTTAGTTTACACCTTGTTTACAATACAGTTCTGTATATGCTCTATTTTCATTTCATGCGTCACTGTTTACATTTCAAACATCAATTATGATAACCCCAGTGCAAGCTATAGCTTACGTTCGGGGAAGTTCTTGGTTGATTTGCGTGCAGACCATCCAAGCCACTCTACCTTCATTTTCTTTCTAGGTTTCCCTCATGTGAAGGTAGGGTCAACTATGCCTAGCTGACAATATTTCAGTGTTTGTTTTTCCCTTCTAGCCTTATGCTAATGATTTTGGTTAGTATAGTAAATTGATGCTAGAAGGAGGGCTGAACTTGTTTATCATCCTATCAAAATGTTGATCAGTTCAAATGTTGCGCTGACCAGGTGTTGAAACTAAGGCCTAGCATGTTAAGCTAGCTTACACATGCCTAGCTTGGCTTACTCACACTAGCCCTAGTCACTCATGCTAGCTTAACCACCTAGCTTATGCACACTTAGCTTGTCTAGCCCAATTTATTCATGCTCACTATGGAATCTTCCTAGATCAACACAATGACACTACTAATCTTTGACTTTAGGGCTGAGACCTCGAACCCTATGATTGCAGCAGAACCCATAACTATTATTGAATAGATAAACCCTCAAGACCCAATTCACCAGTCACTTAGGCTATAGGGCAAAGACCCTACTTATGCAATTCTCACACCTGAACAATATAGCTTCATCTATGTGAAGATTCAAGCCAACCTCCCTATCAATCACGTAGAGAGAGAAGCAAAGAAAAACTATGAGCTCATTTACAAAGGTGGTCATGAATTCACTCCCTTAGCATTTGATATAACCCTTTCCAAACACCATCATCAACTCATATCTCAGCTTCTCATGGCAAGGAGTCAAGCCTTACAACCACCTCTGATAGAGCCTCAGAGTGGAGATGAGGAAGATGACTTTGTAGCCCAATCTAAGCATGGGGATTCATACCATACCATTAGTCCTCATGCCCATACAAATTCATTATTCCAACCTTTCCTGGAAGAAACTATGCTTCCTCCCTCATCCACAAAAACTCGAGCACCGGTTTCTCGACAAGAAGTACCTACTTCCATTCCCACCTTCTTCATGCCAAACATTCAATTTTATACGTCCACTTCCATCATACCTCCACAAGTGCAGTCTCGAAAATCCCCTCCTCAGGCTAATGTAGGTTCAATCTTTCAACCTCAAGTAATTGGGATGCCATTAGTTATACCAGCCTCCATGTCCATCCATTACATACCACAAGTGCAAATCCACTAAGCACATCTAATTGCTTTAGCCCAACACGTTCAGGGTGTCACCTCACAACCTATGGTTGGGCAATGGGTTTCACCAACTATTCAGCAACACCAACCAACTCACTACAGCGTACCACACCCTACAATCCCATCTTTGAATGTTGCTCCACCATAACAACTGACAATCCAATAGTCTCCCTTTCCACAAATAATGCAACAATCAAATTATTATCAATCACAATCCACTCAACACACCAGTTTGTCTACCGTCCAAGAGTGGGCAGACACAAAGAAAATGATGCACTTTTTAATTGAGGTGGTAAAGCACCTTAAAACTGTAAACACTGAAGAAGTCAAGATGCTAGACTTCTACCAAGATGATCCAATCAACCCTTCAATTCCGTTGTCAACCTTACCAAAGGGAATCTCATTACCCTAGCTAACCAAGTACAATGGAGAGGGAGATCCAAATGCCCACCTAGTAACATTTCGACTAGAATGTCGATTGCTTTAGGCCTAGCCCCATGTAATTCTGCGTGTATTTGTTATGTCCTTAACAGGAAAACCCTTAGACTGGTACCGAGCGTTACCTCGTAACTTCATATCCTTCCTAGAAGATTTGTTACATCAGTTTATTATCCATTTCAAATATAATCTAAAGCCTGAAGCCATACTGGATAGCTTGATTGAGATCAAACAAGTGTCGTTAGAGCCCATACAAAAATTTATCCAAAGGTGGAGTGCAGCCCTGAATGAACTTCATGAGCCCATCCTTGAAACATATCTGCTCACCATCCTTAAGGTAGCCATGAAGGACTTTATTAAATAAAAAATTTATTATTTGTGTGCTTATACTTTGAGCCAAGCATTCATGTAAATTAAGAACATAGAAGAGGTGGCACAAACAAGTAACGACCCAGCTTACTCGACCTTTAGAAGCCAACATATGAGGAAAGATAAGGATAAATCCAAAATGATGGTAGTGGTAGTGGCAGAGACAGCCCAATCTAATAATCCAAGATAGAAATGAAAATAACCCACTACTCCAACCGGCTATGAAAGAACCACACCTATGCCTACACCTAAATCTTCCTTAAATAAAAACACCAACATGGGTCACACTCGTACATTCAAATGAAAGGATCCCACCCAATATACATCCTTTCCTATGAAGCCTTTACAATTGCTAGATCAACTTCTAAAGGTCATATTAATCAAACATAAACAAATGTCTCCTATGGTATCTCAAAAACATGATCGATTCTATGAGCTAGATAAGAACCCAGCTTTAGCAATAGCTAATGAGCCCTCCATTCCAAGAGGCTTTAGGTTGGACAAGTTTTGCAAATATCACCAACAGTGTGGGCATGAAACTAACTACTGCTTCACCTTAAAATAGGATATACAACGCATGATTGACATGGGTGAAATAGTATTTGATGAGGTAAACCTAGTAAGGCCCCAAAACCAACCCATGGGAGTCTACAAGGACCCTCTCAATATTAATGATGCACCATATGTGATTAACACTATCCATGTGGAGAATGGACAAGACATCCCATGAAATCCTTTTATGATTCGTAGGCCTTTGGAAGATACACCTACCTCAACATCTTCTTAAACTCCTTTCATCATACACACATTCCCTGCATCACAAAAACTATTCACCATTCATGTACCTCCTTCCATCGGAGTAGCAACCACACTATTAGAAACCTGGCCCACTCCCTTTGTGATCCAGGTACCAAAACACCCTAATGTGCAACCCCCTCCAGTTCCCCCACAACCCTTATGAGAGCACCTTGTTGATAGGCTCACAAGAGAGTGCCTCAAAAGGGAACATCATGAGTACAAATTAGGACCGTCGAAGCCCATACCGCTAAATGTTATTCCTATGGTTCCATCCACTAGCGAACCTAGCACAAGTCATCAAGACAAGAATATCAGTACTCACAGGGTCCCAAACTCAACATCCATAGTTACCTGTGCAAAAAATGCTCCACAGGAGATATGAATGCTAGGTCAAATGGACCAATTCTTTGTAGATAAGAGTGCCCCAAATGGTAAGGATCTAGTGAGTGCATTGACCCAAGTCACGCATGCTTTGAAACAAAAGAATACTTCCTTAAGCTTGTATGATCTGGTAATGACTTCAATGGTACATTGGGAAGCTCTTGTGTGTATGTTGACTTCAATTCCTATTAGTGAGGACCTTCCCATAGATGGGCTATCTATTTATGTAGTACTGTCCCCACAACCTTAAGAATTAAGTACCACATCCCTAGAATTTCATGCGAATGACATTAAGCAAGATAAGAAAATGGGAGAGGTCACTACAGCCCCTATGTTCATAATAATACAAGTCAACCACTTCAAGATATGTAGTGTGCATGTCAATGATGGTGCAACAACAAACATAATACCATTTCCTGTCATTGAAAAACTAGGGCTTACAAAGCAAATACAACCCATAAAAACTTCTTTCTTAAAATCCTTTAGTGGTTCTTGTGTCATGGTAAAAGGCATGTTACCGTGGATTTTGTAGCAGGGGACCAATTCCCCACATTGGCTGAATTTGTAGTGGTTGATGAAATGCTGGGGTTCAATTTGATTCTAGGACATTCATGGCACCTCAACTTAGAGCCGTATCCTCACCAATCCATCAAGAGATCCACCTACCTTATGAGCATGGTGAAATCATCATACATGGGGATACGACAACATCACTCACTTCCTTGCACTCGGGAATGAATCAAGGGTCAGAAGTTGAGTTCTTTGAGCCTAAATAAAGAACCATGAGCATACTTCAAGACATAAACTAGCCTCTAACTCATGATCCTACTAGAACTGGGGAAACATTGGGTGACACAAACATACGATCCATTCCCATTGATGTCTCTTGGTCGAAATTATCCTTTAACATCACTAGTGAAGTGGAAGGTGAGTATAAGATCGTACCTACATGCCCTACCCCTCATAACAAACTACAAAGGATTAAAAAACAACTCAATGGTTAGGGCAAACTACCCCCAAGCATCCGTAATGACATTAAACTACCAACCATCTAATATAACATTAAACTATCAACAAACATCCACAATGACTTTAAACTAGCCATGGTTAGAAATGACAGGTTCCTTTTAAAGCTTCCTAAAAATGTTATTGCTTTTGGTCCACTATGGCCTAAAACTGGTGATCCTTCTTTCTTTAACACAGATGTGATAGTCCATCATGACTTTAAACTAATGTACACGGCCTGAAATGGCTTTAAACTAAAGCCTAGCATGTTATAAATTCATAAATTCTCATTACATTACGTTAAATTTTCATTTACAAATTACAAGTTACAATTTTGATTCATGTCTTCTCATTACTTTCCTTTTTTACAAATATTTGATTTACATTTTGTTCCCTCATTTTACATTCAGTTACATGCATATGTTCACGATAATACTTGAGAAGACAAGAAAAAGAAAAAAAATAAAAATAAAAAGAGAAAACATATAAAAATAAAAAAAATACTAAACATCAATATGGTAATAGAATTCCAACACATTATGCCATGATTAGATCAATATCATTACATCTGTCCATCGTATATTTCCATTAAACATCCAAAAATCCAAAACATTTAATTGCTAAAGCTAGATTAATAGTAAGCTCATGCATTGGTAATAGGCAGGGGCTAGCCCCCAAAGTCATCCTCATCATCCACTCTTGCTCCATTGGGACCAGCTCCATCACTAACATGTCCCTATAATAGAACAAGAAAAAAGATAAACAAAGGTAAGAGTAATAAAGCAAATCATGAATGCAAAACCAAGAAAAATAGTAACACTAACAATAAAAATAATAAAAAAATACAAAAGTAACTGCCATAATAAAACACTCACAAGTGAGGAGGGCCTTAGGCTAGCCTCCAAATGCCATAGAATCTCCTCCTTAGGCACATCTGCCCAATCCTCCTCTAGGACAAGATCAATACCAACCAAGGTTTTACCCTTGTCCATCGAGGTCCAGGTAGGGTGCTAAAGAGAGAACATGCCTGTTGAAGCCTCCCTGGAAGTAGTAGTAATGGTTTTCTTAGGAGATCCCTCCACCTCGGTGCACTCAGCAAACCTATCATAAGTAGGATGCAAGCCTAGCCTATCAATGAACATTACCATTCAACGATGTTCAACTAACACCTCCTTTAACCATTTCTTGTACTGATGCTTGTGATCCTTTTGATCTTGATTCCACTTATGTACTTTAGTGACAAAGGATTTCCAATTGTGACATTTCCTATTCAGAAAATCCATCTATGCCCTCTATTCAGATAAATCTTGTGTCACCTACACTTTGCTATTCAAAACTATCCAGTAACACACATAGGTGATCTCAGATGTGCACCAAGTACTATCACTAGATAGCTTAGCAGCAACAAAATCATAATGGGATTGGAGATCCCTCTTCTCCTCTTTCTCCATTGCCAATGTTTCCTTCAATGAGTGCACCTTGTCTGATAGATACTCAACTAAATGCCTACAAGTCCACAGCAACTTAGCGTTTTGTACGACGCAACCAGAAACTGCATCATAAACCTGTCTAGGGACTTGCTCAATATTCCCTAGCAATTTAGGGATGAAATCAATATGAGTAGCCTCAAAAGGATTCCATTAAAGCTTGGTGCTTGCAAGTATAAGTACCACACATATGAATCAACTCTAATCAATAACAAATGCAAAGAAACACAATAAACCTAGACACTTAGCATAATATGTAACATACACATACCTAGTTCTGGATGAGCTTGTTGTAGGAAAGTAACCACATCGTTAATGATGCCTGTGACAAAGTCCATTTTACTAGGCATCTTAGGCCATGGCCTTAGCTAGTCAGTAGATGTGGGACAAGCATGGGAGGTCATCTCAATTGGGGCTTATGATCTTGACACCTCTACCTAGGATGTATGTGCCTCAGAGACCTCAGAATCCACCTCTAGTGCTAAGAATAATTAGGATAATTAATAGCAGGACATAAGGGTTAAAAGATGTAAAATATGGATCAAGCTAAAGGAACATACCAAAAACGCCCTTTGCTAGTCAGCTTGGTCAGATCACCAAGTTGCAAAGATCCATCAAAGAAACCATAGAAGACACCTCTCTCATCACTTGAATGTTTAAGTGCATCCAAAGCCTCTAAAAGATTCATCCCCATGATGCTTGTTACATCTTCCTCTTGCGAGATAGGAGGTTCCTCGATTGCTTCTTTGTCCTCTTTTCCTTGTTCCTCTGGCCCTGTGATGAGCGCTTCTGGTTCAACCATCAGGACCAAGGCTTCTCTCTCCCTCTTAGGACTTTCCTCTGATAACACCCGAATCCTAGTGTCAGTATGACATAGTACATACGTACATGTAATAAACATATAAACTAAAACACAATAATATATATATATATATAACAATAAAATAAAATACTTACCCTCCACTAGTAATACAAAGTGGATCCTCTTCACTCTTGGTGGTCTCACCTCTAGGGTAGGCTCCCTTGGGCATTCATTTCTCTTCACCTTTGCCTTGGATCTCCCAACGGTCTCACGAATCAGACATTGAGCCCCTTTAATATATGTGTATAGTATAGGCGGTTCCAATCCCAAGCTGTCATGGGAATGATGGGAATGACTATCTACACCCCTAGTAGTAATAGACATTAATTCTTCAATGCCTTTGGATGGGTCCTAAGATTTAGTGGTGCTAAACAAATGATGAATCCAGAGGCGAGATAGCTATGAACGATCCCTCAATATATAACAATTATTTCCATAAACTACTAGGAACTCAGCAAACCTATGTAAGTAACGTACGAGGAAGGTGAATGTGAAGTGGGACTTGGCATTAATGTTTTAGCGTAATCTAACAATCTCTCCACAAAAGCCAGACCCAAGAAATTGTGCCTAGTTATAATTCACGTCCATCTCTAGGATTGCACATATAATACTTGTAGACTCGATCCCAAGGTTTCTACCTTGAGAAAGAGATTTAGGAAATGCCCATGCTCGAAGGAGAGTGTACAAGAAGTTCACCTCCATTGATTGAGTATCATCTTACATGGCAAAACCTTTGGAATGTCGAGACACACCAAACCAATCTTCAAGTTCCTTTATGAGTTGGCTTTCTTTAGTCACTTTATCTACTACCACTTTGGTGCCATCCATAGGCATGCCAAAGAGATCGGAAAGGAACTTAGTAGTTAGATAGAAAGATACCTTGACTTCTTGAACTGGCGTAGTGAAAAGAGAAGCATAATCGCTAAATGAATCAACAATGCTAACCATTTCAGTCAAAGCAGTAAACAAGTCCATCAAACCTACACAGGTAAGATGGCTAATGACTAACTCATAGAGCTTCATCTGCAACCATTATTGTGACTATTTTGTCTCTCCATACTTCATAAAAAGAGTGGCCACAGTACACCTTGATATGATCGTAACTTCATCAGAAGAGATAGCCATTGTAGAAAAAGGAAAAAGAAAACATAGAGTAAAAGGTTAAAAACATATTACATGATGATGCAACAAAGTGAAAATGGAGTTTAGAATGTGATCATGTACCATCAGTAAATGACGTAGGCATATTAGATGCAGGATCAATTCTCTAAGAAAAAACTGGCCCATTAGGGGACCAATCCTCATGCAACCAACTTGCCTATGGTAGTTAACAATAGCAGCTCTTGTCTAGTCTAGTACCACAAAAGGAAGAATGGGGCCAACCATGAATACCTCCAATGTTATGTGTGCTAAGGCAAGTCCACCATCATCATCACGCATCCCATTCTCTTCAAAATGAGGCTTGCATAAAAAAGGAATATTTATGCATAGATAACAATATAATTTTAAAAAATCAAAAATTAAGAAAAGCACAAAAGATCATACTTGTCCACTCTATACACTATCCCAAGTGGGTTTTGGAACAACGTCTAAACATGAAAAGCTAGAAAAAGTGTGTTGCTGTTGTTATAATGGCTACAAGTAGGCAACTCCCATACACAATTCAAAGGATGAGTAGAACTAGGAGCCTTTGGGGGGACCCCCCCCTCTCAACTATAAAAAGTCCCTCGTCTATGTCAGTAATGAAGGCAAGCATGTCTAGTGTAGATCTAGGCAACATGGTTTCAATTATATCACGAGCCAACTGCTCACTTAAATGAGATCATATAACTATGTTGAAATTTTGCAAAATGAATGAAAAAAATGAGCTAACACCAAGACAAAACCATATCACATGAGGCCCAATGCGCATCTCATAAGGAGTTATGTCTAGTCCAAAGGGGCCAAACTAAGCAAGTACACCAATGAGCTCAACCATAAGGAGGGAAGATTTAGGTCCGTTGCATATAGCCAAAACCTTAGGTAAGTAAAAGTGCTCAAAAAATTATGTAACTAGATAAACCAAACACATAAATAATATTTAATATATAGTACCACCCCATGAGACAAGGACACCAATATTTATTTGGTGCATTTAATGCTCACTGGGATACATCGAAATCATTTACATAATAGTTTGTTGCAAGCAACATAAAATGAACATGCAGGTATAAAACCATGAACATTCATAGAGATGTATTTAAATCTATCCAAACAAGAAAACAATAAACAACAAAGATCTAAACACCAGAAGCCAATGAACATTTGAACAAACAATTTTCATCTTCATGTTTTAACACAAACGTCACTCATGAGAGGGCTTCCCCTACACTCATGCTGGAGCTTTCCCTAACAACTCACTCTAGGCATCCCTGGCGCTCATGTTGGGGCCTACTTGCAATGCACTCACGCTGTCCAAAAAATTGGCCTGTCTACAACATACTCACAGTATCCAAAAAATTGGCTTGCCCTACAACGCACTTATGTTGGGGCCTATTCTTGTAGCTCGCGTTGCCCTAGAAATTACGTTGCCCTAGAAATTACGTTGCCCTAGCACTCATGCTATCCTGGTGCTCACGCTGGCTAGGAAGCTAACCCTACCTTGTAACTCACGTTGGGATTTTTCCCTAGAATGCACGTTGGGGCCTATTCCTATAGCTCACACTGCCCTAGAAACTATGTGGCCTTGGCCCTCACACTTCCTTGGGAAAGCTCACGCTGCCCAAGAAGCCCTAGCACTCATGCCATGCTTGCCCCAGTATGCAAACTAAAAACAAAAAACATCTAACTCACCCTAATACAATCGTGCAATCCTGAAAGTTAATAACCAAAAGAATACAACAAGCCACAAACCCTAGAAACAAGCCCTGAATCTGCAAAACAAGCCAAAATCGCATTGAACATGTGGTAGAAAATGGTGTCCATGAGAGACCATGCTACCCTAGTTAATGCTATGTACAAAACACCAGAGGGAAAAGGAAGAAATGGACCTGTGTAGAGCTCCATCCCATGTTGGAATCCTGGCTTGAGGGAGAAGCTGAAGTAGCTCTTTGCTCTCCTCCATGAATGCCAAATTCACTTACCTCTTCCCTTTGCCTTGGCCTACTTTCCCTTTGCCCTTCATGGCTACCCTATAGCTCATGCTGCAGCGCACGTTGATGCTCATGCTACAATCCCTAACTTGCTCACATTGCAATCCAATGCCCAAGAACTCACGTTAGCACAAATGATGCCCTTGTACCTCAAAATCCCTTTTTAACCCCTAATATTCATTATTAATTTAATTTATTTGTATTTTATTTTATCTTATTTATCTTTGTATTTTATTTATTTAATTTACCATGTTTCATGTTTTAATTTTGTTTTCATGTTATTACTTATGTCATATTTATTTCATTCTTACATGATATTCCTCTTTATTTTATTCTTGTGGGATAAGGACAAAATATTAGAGAGAAAAAATAATAAAAAGGAAAGGAAAAATGTTGAAATCAACAAAAAGAAAAAAAATATAAAAAACATACAAAAATACATAATCACGCGCATAAAAATCCATAAGACTTTAGAATCCCATAAACTTATTGCTTGCACAAAATGTAGGAATTAACAATGCTCCATACACTCATCCATAACACAAAATGACCTGAATATTATCAGCCCGACATGGCCTAAAATTGCCATATGGTCCAGCTATGACATTAAACTACTACTATGTTCCACAATTTCGTCAGTACATAGATTAATTACCCAATGATCATTTACATTTAACAACACCTTCATCAAGTAAATGTCACTCACTTTGCTCCCATTTTAAATTGGCAGGAGCAAGAACATGGCCACCAAGAATATCCTTTAAACATTGTCTATCAGTGGACCATATGGGGAGGTAAAAAGAACAAACAATCTAGAATCCTTGGATCTAGACCCATACACTTATACTAATTTAATAGCCTCCACTCAAGAAACATCAGACTAGCCTAGAAATGTGACTAAGACTTTAGATCCAAAGGTTGATAATATCACTAAAGATCCTCTTGTTGAAGTTCCTATTACTACATCCAATGGTGAAAATAGAACATTGAAATTAAGTGCCCTACTAGACTCACAACTTGTCAATGACATCACTCAAGTATTGAAAGACAATATAAAAACATTCGCATGGTCATATATTGACATGCTAGGATTAGACCCTCGAATCATCCAACACAACATCATTCTTGATGCAAAAGTCAAACCAGTGAAGCAAAATGCATGAAAGGTTAGACCTGAGGTGGCGTTAGCAGTTCGTACTGAAATCACAAAGCTCTACCAAGCCAATTTCATCCAAGCTGTTGACTATTCCGACTAGGTATCAAACATTGTCATAGTCCCTAAGAAGAATGGTAGTATACACATATTCATTAACTTCTGTGATCTCAACACAGCCACTATAAGGGATGACTTCCCACTACCTAGCATTGATTAACTTATTGACACAACTACCGAGCATGCACTATTATCCTTTATGTATGGATTTTCAGGATACAATCAAATAATAATCAACCCAGAACATCAACTCAAAACATCCTTTATGATGCCTTGGGGCACATTCTGCTATACGATGATGCCATTTGGTCTTAAAAATATAGGTGCTACATATTACCATGTAATGACATATATATTTAGTAAATACATGCTCAATTTTCTCAATGATTACATTGACGACATCGCGATTAAATCTAAAACAACCAAACAACATGCAAAAGATCTAGACCTAGTGCTTAAATGTTGTCTCAAATATGAACTTAGGCTCAATCCAAAGAAATGTGTATTTGGTGTCAAAACAAGCAAAATTCTTGGCTTTGTAGTCTCTAGAATAGGGATATGGGTAGAACCTGATAAGATTAAGGCAATAATTAACATGCAACCACCAAAAAATCTTACATGGTAGGCTGCAATTCATTAGATGCTTTATTGAAAGGCTGAAGGATAAGTTGAGACCCATGCATTACCTATTACAAAAGAATGTGCATTTCCAATGGACCCAATAGTGCTAGGAAGCATTCAAGAATATAAAGAAAGAGCTAGCTCAACTATCGATAGTTTATCTACCACAGAGCGATGAACCCTTCTACATCTACCTTGCAACTTCTGATTCTTCCATTGCATCGATGCTTTGTCACAAATGTAAAGATGGAATCAAGATCACTATCTATTACCTAAGCCATGCTCTAATTTCTTATGAACAATGATACAATGACATGGAGAAATCATGCCTTGCCCTCATCTTCTCCTTGAAGAAATGATGGCATTATCTCTTTTGTAGTCAAATCTACATCATTTGCAAGAATAATGTACTCCACATCATCACTAACAACATCTACGAGTCGAGTAGGATAGCTAGGTGGAAAGTGATGATCACAGAGTTTGACTTACACTATGTTGCTCAATCCTCCACAAAAGGTCAAGAAATAGTCACACAATTGACTATCTCACCAACGCATGATCAAGTAATGATCAACCCTGAATTCCCTGATGAGAATGTTAATAGTATAGATACCATACTTGATAACTACGAGGAAATACTTTATTTTGATGGAGCTTCAACTTCCTGAGGAGGAAGTGCTATGGACATTTCAACATATCCCTCTAGAGAAATCCAATCATTCCCCTACCAATTAACCCTTCCTTATACCAATAACGTGCTAGAATATGANAAAAGAGATAATGCCATCATTTCTTCAAGGAGAAGATGAGGGCAAGGCATGATTTCTCCATGTCATTGTATCATTGTTCATAAGAAATTAGAGCATGGCTTAGGTAATAGNCATATTCTGATTTGACAAAACATCTATTGAAGTAATTAGTAGACATGGATATACAACATGTCCCTAGAAGTGAAAACACCATTGCCGATGCACTTTCTACACTAGCCCTAAACATGAAAATTAAAATGTTTCATGCATTGCCTAGCTCTATAAAAAATTGTGCCAAACCTATAACCAATGCTCTCGAAGAAATACCTATAGCATCTGTTAGCACAACACATGCAATAGAATGGTACAATGACATAAAAGAATACCTTCTATGAGGCGAACCTCCACAAAATTTGACAAATGCTCAAAAAGACACTGTGTGAAAATGCTCTCAGTAATATGAGTTAATAAGAGACACCTTGTGTCACAAATCCTATGAAGGAATTCTATTGATGTGTGTTAGTAGCATCGATGGTCAAACGATTGTAGAACAAGTCCAAAAAGAACTTTGTGAAGGGCACATAGCACCCAAAGCAATGGCCATGAAGATTGGGTGCTTAGGCTACTACTGGACACACATGGAGTACAATTGCTTCTCCAAGGTCAAGACATGTGACATTTGCCAAAGGCATGGTAACCTAATACATGTGCTACCTAATGAATTGCACATAACACAAATCACATGGCCATTCCAAAGATGGGAATTAGACTTAATTGGACTGATAACGCCATCATCCTCCACAGGACATAGCTTCATTATCACTGTAACTGAATACTTCACAAAATGGGTAGAAGTTATTCCCCTTAGGAAGACCACTTCTAAACACATTTACAATTTCATAATAGAAAATATCGTGATCCATTTTGGTATTTCAATGACCATCGTTACTGACAATGGACCATAGTTTAGTAGTGCAAATACTAAAAGCTTCTGTGAAAGCCTAGGTATTAAACATGCATTTTCGTCACCTTACTACCCACAGAGCAATGGTTGAGCAGAGGCTACAAACAAAACTATCATCATGATGCTAAAAAAGATGTTAAATCAGAGTAAGAGGTGATGGAATGAACAAATATTCTATGCATTGTGGGCATACAGAATAACACATTGAACACCTACAGGTAAAACTCCATATAGTCTTGTATACGAATCTGAAGCTATTTTACCTTAATAGTTATAGGTTCCCTGGTTGCAAATAGCTCTCTTAGGCCTTCTCGATGAAAGCCAAAGCAATGAACTACGCATTGCTGACCTTGAC
>MNCI01020055.1:11628-27764 GCA_015680685.1 Gnetum montanum
GTTAACGCCCTGATAGACCCACATTCAAAGAGTCCGTAGGCTCTGGGAATGTCTGTTGGAATAAGAGTTAAAGTCTTAACCACAAGCGTTTACCAAAAAGAAAACAATGCATCAACCAAAATATATACACTAATGATACAACTGGTAATGAGGTGAGTAACGGAAAGAAGGATGGAGAGAAGAGGATGGAATGGAGTCCCAAGGACAAGGTGGTGTACAACCCCTTGTGTGTTTTATGATTAATGTGACTTGACAAGTCTCATTCCAACTCCGGCCTCAAACCAACCACTTCCAGTGAGTTCACATTAATGCGTTCGGCCAGACCATCCACTTGGAGAACAAGGATGCATCTTCAAAGAGCCACCACCATTTCGACCAAACAAAGGAGAGAATGGGAACTGAGGAGGGCCTTAGTTAGAGGGAACACTTTTGGTTCCATAACCAGTGCTTGTAGCCTAAATTTTATTTCATCTAAGGGGTGTGCTTTGAATTCTCACTTAGTTTTTTTTTGGTGTTTTGTGTTTTTATGCGTGAGAACCACACCATGCAAAGACTTCTTATTTTTATTACCTCAGCTTCCAATAATTGGGTAACATTGGAACGATAAGAAAACACAAGAAGAAAACATCCAAGCACCCAAGAGAATGATCAACACAAAAGCATCAAATTCCCTTGAAGTCACCCCCTTTTCAAGCCTTGAGTCCTTCCTTAGTTTGAGAAATGCCCAGTCACCGATTCGTTAAAGTTCTTAGTAGAAGGGAACTATACATTTCCAAGCCAGGAGAGACCATAGAAATTGGTGGATGGATGGATGAAGTGATCTCATTGCCTGCCATATCAAAAGAAACATACCTTAGTATCAACATTGTGACTTAAAGGTAAAAATGAAACATTAGCAATCAATATGAAAACAGTTCATACCATCATTCCGAACACTTATTGGGTGACAAATTTACATGATGGATGGTACACACACACACAAAAAATGAAAAAAGTAGAACGATGTTGTAAAACAAAAAATTAGAAGAGTTAAGGAAATTTGTAAAACAAAAAGTAGAAAAGTTAAAGAAATTTGTAAAACAAAAACGTGTAAAACTAAAATGTTGTAAAACAAAAATGTGTAAAACAAAAACTAAAAAGAACTGAGGGCCCCATATGATCAGAATAAGTGGCCATCTCCCCTATGACTGAGTTGTAAGGGAGAGATCTGAAGTAATGAGCATTTGTTTGAATTTCTTAAAAGTGCCCAACTTTTCCCAATTGATGATCTTAGATTCAAGGGTGGAAGTTGGTGATGCTCATGTTCCAATGTATATATGCTTTCAGTGTTAGCATGACTTACCTCAGTTCGTTCCATGCATGTTTTTCTACTCCTTCTAGTAGTTGTCAACCACGGGGTGTCTACTACTTCTTGTGTGGTTGCTACATACAGGCATCTTTGTTGCAAAGTTTCAAGGGCACACCTGCTACATGGAGGAGATGAGCATCCATCCATGTCATCACCTGATGAATCAATGTATGTGATGCATGGAACTTTCCTCTTCTCGATCTTTCCACATATGTTTACCTTAGAGATTTCCAAGGAAAGATCGTGGATCCTAAGGCATGTATCTACTGTGCTTAGCCATGCCCTTCCCATTATAATTGGGAAGTCCCCTTTGTCGTGGTTCACTTCGATCACCAGAAAGTCAGCTGGGTAGGACCAACCACACACGGTGGTAATAACATCCTCCACCAATCCCAAG
Source organism: Gnetum montanum (assembly GCA_015680685.1). Taxonomy (NCBI): domain Eukaryota; kingdom Viridiplantae; phylum Streptophyta; class Gnetopsida; order Gnetales; family Gnetaceae; genus Gnetum; species Gnetum montanum. The sequence continues at coordinate 13,374 of MNCI01020055.1, forward strand.
GGAATGGTGATGGACTGGTCTGCTAGCTCTAGTTGAATGTTTCTCTTCTTAAGTTGGGGCGGGTTCTAGGTGTGATACATATTTCATGAAATTAAGTTGACTTCGGAACCTAAGTCAAGAAGAGCCCGATGTGGTTCATTTTTGGCAATATGTAAATAGATTAAGGGGCTCCCAGGGTCAGTTAGTTTCCTGGGAAGGCAGCCTACCTTGATCCAGTCAGTTACGGTATGCGTTAACATAACCGTATGCGTTATGCCCTGTTGGACTGAAGGGTTCTTCGAAGTATTAGATGGTGGAGGCATGTACATGGCCTTAACCGCTTGTTGTTGTGAGAGTTTGTCTGGGCTTTTGGTTCTGAAGTAAGGTCTTCTCTTTTTACAGTTGTCAGAACCATCAGCAGGTTGGATATTTACAGCTCTTGCAGTGTGATGTTACTACGGTTGAGAAGGAAGTTTCCCTTGCATTGTTGGAGCAGGAGGTGTTACGGGAACTACTAGAGGTGGAAGAGGTGCGGTTGGATTAGGAGGATGGTGTGGATATGGAGTGTCTCCCAGAGGAGAAGGAGTCCTTCTGAAGTACTCTCGAGCTTGGTAGTGACGGTTGGGGGTTGCATGATCCATAGAGTCACTTGGAGAAATCGGCTGCTGCACATAATATCCATAAGGATCAGGCTGCCGATAAGGGTACTATTGTTTTGGCTATGGCATCCCCCATGACTGTGGGTATTGTCATTGCTGATGCTATCCGATGGGCTGAGGCGGAGTTCCACTTGGATAATACGTTAGTGGTTGGTGGAATTGCCTTGGGTTACCTTAGGGATAAGGTAACCTTCAGGGCATTTGCGGTTGATTGAGTCTTGGATTTAGTGCATACACCCTAGACTCCTGTAGATGTGAGATAATGGGGCAACATCCCTTAGGATGGTCATAGTAACAGACCTCACATCCACTATCATTGTCTGTATCAGAACTTACCGCCACATCGGAGTTAGTGATTTTTCCCTTATCCTTGTTATGTGCAAGGCTTAAATCTCTCCACTTTTTCTTACCTTTGTCACTACTTTGCTCTACCTTAGACTCTTCTACAATTTTTAAGACGGTTTCTATTTTAGAGTCTAAGGAACTCCATACATCGTCTACCTTAGCCGCTATTTCTGTTGTTAACTTCTGGATCGNGGGCTCTAGGTTGTGACAACTTCCCTTGGGCATAAGTTCCAAGGGTTCGTCTCGTTTCATGCCTTAGCCCATCCACGATGTGGCACAGTTGATCCTGCTGTGCATACCCATGGCTCGGGCAACGATGTAACAATGTGTAGTAGTGGACCATGGAAGCAGCCAAGGGTTTGTGATGACCTTGCTTCTAGCCTTGGATCTGCTTACGCAAATTGGACACTCTGGAGTATGTTTGGTATTTTTCGTTGAAAAATCCTAGCATCGTACTCCACCTCCTGATGGTTTCCAGTTCTAAGGACTAGTATCAGTTCTCTGCTTCTTTGATGAGTATCCTTGGGAACAACTTAAGCTTCTGCCACTCACTATCTATATTCTGCAAGGCACAGGCATCATGGAATGCCTGTAAATGATTTTGTAGATCAGCATTGTATCCCCCTTCAAATCGTGGGATATTGTTCATGTCCAATCACTTGATCTGACTATCCTTCAAATGCCTTGTGGGAATCCTAACTGCCTCTGTTATGTCAAGCATACTTTGGGTTATGAGTAGTGGCTCATCATGATCATCTCTTTTATGACACCGATGATGTCTACGTGATTCCCTACTCTCCCTACATCTTTGCCCTTGTCCTCTCTCTCGACTTTCCCGTTGAGGTTTTTCATCTTTTTTACTTTTATCCTCACCTTTATGTTCATGGTGGCTGCACCCAGATGTGGAAGGAGAGGGTGAGTGAAGTGAAGAAGGAGAAGAAGAAGGGGAACCATCGCCATGATGATGTTTCTTGCCTTCTCTTCGCCTGCTACGGCCCCGATCGTTGTGACGATCAAAGTGCCCATCCTTAGCATGAGTGGTTGCTCCCTATGTGAACAGCTGGTGTTCACGAGAATCAGAACCAGGGATATGTATCGTTGATCTTAGGTTCTGATATTCATCCTCCTCACCATTGTTAGGAGGGGGAACATCCTTTGCTAAAGAACTTGTGATAAGGGGTTCCTCGTCTCCTATTTTGCTAAGGACGTGCAGGGCTTTGCCCTTCAGAAAGGTGTGTTGACTCTCCTGCCTTAAGTCCCACATACGTTGGGCATCTGTGGGAAAATAATCCCTCATGTCAAAATCATCTGCAACGTATTCAACAAATAGTTCTTGCATGCCAATCTATGCCAAGGCACGAAAGAGCATGTTGGGGACTGAACGATCTGGGGGTAACATGATGTTACCTTGCAAATCTCTCCACCACAGTTGTTCGTCTTGATGGAGAATAAAAGTAAAGTTTGGAATATACTCATCGGGATGAGTATAGACTGTCTTGTACTATTTAGGACTTGGCTAATTTTGGTTATGTTTTTTATGTTGCCGACTGTCTCTTGTATGATCCTTAGGTGGTGAGTTTCTCATATGAGAAGAAGGCATTTTTATTGGTGTGCTAATTTTTACCGTTAATTAATTTTTCAGTTGATTAACCTGAAGGTTTGTTAAGGCTCACAATGATGTGAGTGATATCCCTTATGTTCAATTTAGTGCACAGACACTTAGTCCCCGGCAACGGCGCCAATGATGAGTGACGAGGTACCCCTACACCCAACCATACGAAACGAGCGTAGCATGCGCAATCTGGTCGAACTCCACAAACTAAATGCCTAACCGCCCCATGGAACAATTGGGGTTAATCATTTGTTGTCTTCCCAGACTTGTTGTTGTCGCGGTGTATGGTTAAGTAAGTCTGAGGTATATGATTCGTTTGGTCTTTTCTGGTTTTTCTCCTATGCTATGAGGGTGAAGGGTTGAGAGATCTAACTAACTCTAACTAAGGACCTAAGTCTAAATTAACTAGCGTCAGCATCTGTTCCCACTTACCGTACACACCCTGAACTTTGCAACTGTGGCTACCAAATGCTAATCGTTACTAAGATCACCACATGTAACGCACGTGCTTAAAGTGGTCATATTGAGGCACCTAGTTAGCCTAAGTGTGATAAGTAGTCGATTCCTTGGCTAGCTGTACACACCTGTGGGTGCTTGTAGCCAAGTCGTACTTATCCCACATTCTAGCCTAATGCGATGAGTAGCTGATTCCTTGACTAGCCGTACACATTAGACCACCACTGGGATTACTAAGCGTAGATCCTGGAATATGCTATTGGATTACCAAGCAGTCACAATGCTCGTAATCAAGTTGTACTCACGCATTGCGACGAGCCGATTCCTTGATTAGCCATACACATCCGTAGATGCTCGTAATCAAGTTGTACTCATGCGCACTAACAACAAACAATAAATAATAATAATAAATTAAATCCTATCCATGTACTGCAAGGTTTATCCAATCAAGTTCGTCTTTATTGCTGTACACAACTTATGTTCAGGTTACAAAGTTGCTCAAATAAAGAGCCGTTCACTCTAGGACTCCTACTACGGGTACATGGGAAATTAATCTAACTCTGGAGTGTTTGAACTGCTAGAGCTTCACTACTTCTAGCCAGGATTGGGAAATGAAGGGAGTGCTGCCTCTTATTTATAGATTTGGCGGCGGACTGCGATATCTCAGGGAACAATGCGATATCGCATACGCGATATCGCGGCTTGTGCGAAACACGTCTCATCAATAATAAATTGAAAAATGAAAAACTAGAAAAGAAAAAATTGTAAAATTGAAGAAAATAAAAAATAAAAAATAAAGAATAAAAAATATTTATTACTCCTGCTTGTTAGAATGTAGGGTATCCTCCATAACTAAACAGTTGAGCATGGTGAGGATTAAGAAATGAAAAGTTGGAATCCTTGCATGTTGGACATATTGGGATCCGATCATATTTGAACCACTGGGTGTCTTTTGATGTGGTGGTTGAAATGTACCCCAAGTGGGGTTCACACACTTGATTATAGTAAGCATAGTGGGGAAATTTATAAGATGTAGTTAATTGATAAGTAGTTGACCTACTATGACACCCGTGACCATAAGATGGTATGCAAGGATCGATTTGCCTCCTTTGGTGGCTATATTCATTGGGCCATATGGTTGTTGGAGTATTGGTTGGTGGCCTAGAGAAAGTGACACAAGGCTTTAGATTCAAGGAGGAAGATGCATCACAATGTTGGACTTGTGCTGGGTTGGAAGGTGTAGTGGGCCTAGAATTGTGTTGTCCCTTCTTACGGTCACATCTAAAGAAGGGACACCTATGATGTTGTGGAGGATTCCCACTGCTGTTGAAAATAGCATCACAAGTAACATTCATGGGTTGGTGCTGTGGCACAAAACCTTCTAGAATACTTGGTGGTGATGTAGAAGAAGGTGAAGGATGAGAATGTTGAAATTGAGGAGAAGTGTAAGGTATCCAAGGTGGTGGTTGTGTTGAAGAGGATATGAGTCGATAGTATTGTGGAGAATAATAATCATGTGGTGTGATAGAGGATGTTGAATTGGTTGGAGAAATAGGCTATTGGACTTGATAAGCACTTAGGTTCAGATGGTATGAAGGGTATAACCAGTTTGGGGGTGGCCTCCCCCACAACTGGGATTTTTGCCACTATGATTGAACACAATATCTTTGTACAAACTCTGGATGTAACACTCTTCTCCAATGCTTCTGTAAATGTGGCAAGATTAGACATTGGCCCTTAGGGTGATCGTATAGGCAAACATTGCATTGATACATATAATTGGCAATTAAGTTCTTATTCTCTTCTACCCTTCTTTCCGAGTGTCTAAGGGTATTATGTCCTACGTCTTGGTTCATAATGACTCTACCTCCAATAATGTTGGCATATTCTCCACATTTTTTATGCATCCATTCCATCATCTCATTAATCTTTACCTTAATTTCATCCAATGATTGTAGTACTAGCTAAGATGGTTCCACCTCCTTGAGGTGAGTTGATTTCTCCTCTTCATAATCTTGGGCCCTTGTTCATTTTTGGGCCTATTGAGATTTTTCAGCATTCTCCCATTTAGCCATTTCTCCTTCTTCTTTTGCTACCCATTTGATAAGCTCCTAGAGTTGGTGGGTTCGTAGCTCATATAGTTGACCTTGAGCATACATCCATAGGGTCTCCCTTGTTTCATTACAGAGCCCATTTATGATATGGTATATTAGCCTCTACTTAGAGAACTCATGGCCTAGGTAGTTGTTTGGTAATGCATAATATCTTTCTAAGGCCATGTCCAAGGGTTCATGTTGTGCTTGTTTTCACTCTTGGATTTCTTTCCTCAAGGTTGACACTCTTGCATAGGTTTGATATCTTTCATTGAAGAGCTCTACCCTTGTTGGCCAATGTCGGATTGATTTTGGTTTTAATGATCTACACCATACTTTTTCTTGGCTAAAAAGTGTAAAAGGAAAGATCTTAACTTTCTACCATCCATTATCAATGTTGTTCCATGCAAAAGCATCTTAGAAGGCTTGTAAATGTTGTTGTAGATCTAAATCATAGTCTCTTGAAAACTTAGGAAAGTTGTTTAAGTTAAGCTTGGGTAGACGGCTTTCCTTGTGATGCTTGCAGGATATTCGAATAGCCTCTTGTATTTGCATTAGGCTTGTAGTGGCTAGTAGGGGTTCATCATCATTAAGTATGTTATGAATTCATGAGTTGAAACAATTTTTTCTTCATTTATGTTTATAGGAAACCCCTACATCAGATTGGGTGCTCCAAACTTCATCTTCATCATCATATAGTTCTTTGGTTCTCCAATGAATTACCTTGCTAGTTGTTGCGTTATCATAGTTTTGTCAGAGAGACATTGTGTGTGAATTTTTGTGTGAATTAATTGAAATTAATGTTCTTTCCTAAAAGATGTATCGTGAATACTTTGTTACAACGATCTTGTAAGATGTAACTAATCTAAATAACTAGCATCGTCCTTGATAATGACGCCAATGATGAGTAGTGAGGTACCCCTACACTCAACCATATGAATACAAGAATTTCATGCATGATTCAGTCGAACTTCATAGATGGGCTAATTATGGTATCTAGATAGTTACTCATTGATTGTAGTTCGTTATCTTCCCACTTGGACTAGTAATTGATTTGTCACATATGGTTTAGTCTAGAGTGAGGTGTATGATGTGTTCCTACACTAATGCTACTCCTAGAGGCAATGGAAAATAATCTTAGATAAGCTAGGAGGAAAAGGGAGAGAGGGAGCTATACTAAGAGGATATAAGGAGAGAGAGTTTAAGCTAGACTAAGTGCATATCCTAGGTACACATCCTTACAGATCGTGGACCTCATGCATGACCACTACTAGGATTACCAAGTGCAAATCCTAGGTACACTACTGGGTTACCAAGTAGTCACACTTAAATGCTTGTGATTAAGTCATACTCATTCTGCATTTAAGGAGCTTAGGGTGGAGAGATATTAATTATGAAAGCAATAAATAACAATAAAAATTAAATAATTAAACTAAGTGAATGCTGCAATGATAAAGTAATCTCGATCTTTATTTCTGGTCATGTGTGTGTCCAAGTACATCATACTCAAGTAAAAGATGTCATACAATTACAATCATTACACTACAGGCATGCATTGGGAGAAAGGGTTGAGAGGAAAAACTGATAAAAAGATCCTATACTAAGTTGACTCCCTAAAAACTAACTATAAAAGAAGACTCCTTTCCTATGTGCCTTCATGTTTGTTTATAGGCTCACACAAGAACCATGATATCGCATATCTGATATCACTATTTGATGTGATATTGTGTACCTAATATTGTGTATTTGATATCGTGGGTTTGATATCATAACCCAATGAATCACAATTCATCAGGCTCCTTCTTGTTCTTGTTCATCACCAAGGTCTTTCCTTGGTGCTGTAGGTTTAAGCAACTTAGCAAAAGAAGCATTTTGAGCCCTCCTGAGAACTTCATTGATGTATCCTAAGATTTTGATGCACTTGCATAGTTTTCTAATTAGGCAAGGAAATGAAAGTGTTGGCTTCCCTACCATTTTTTCTTTGAACCACCTCTCCACAAAGTACATTTTGGAAAGATTGGCATTGTAGTAACCCATTAATATTGCACTTTCCTTGGCCATGTAGGTTGAGATTTTGTTGAGCCCTTAAGTTGGGAAGAGGTGGTATATGTCTATCTTAGAATAAGTCCTTTCTTCTAGAGTCAACTTGTTGTTTGTTTTATTATCTTTGTTATAGACTTGCTTTAGCCACATCTTTCTAGTTTCTACATTAGACCTTGTAGATAGATGCACCAACTTGGCCCCCACATTGGTAGATTTAGAGCCTCTATGATTGCTTTGACAAAAAAGAAACATTGACTTTTTCAATGTTGACAGTGGTACCTTCTTCCTTGTTATGCCAAAATTGGTACATCTCATTGAGGTACCATTCCCCACTTTCTAAAAGGATGTGCCATAATGGTAATGTCTAAAGTTGAGTTCAAACTACCTTAGGGGAAAATGTCATAAATGGCCCAAAGTTAATTTCCATGATGACCATGGTCAACATGGATTTCTCCTAAATGGCTTCCAAGCATTCTTGGGACAACATGAGGCATTACCCTTGCACTGGAGCCTATGGTTTTGCAACCTCTTATTCGATCAACTACCCTATAGTAGGAGCCTCTTGATGAATGCTAAATGACTATGTCTCCTATTCTTCATGTTCAGTTGGTAGGCCTTTTTCCCCTAGCTAGCCTCTGCCACCTCTCGAGCATTTGGCTACACCTTGCAAAGGTTCTTGTCCTCCTCTTTTTAGGGCCATCTACAATTAATCAAGGGTCTAATGTTACTAAGGTGTTGTCATTTATCAATAATAGGTTTATACCTTACTCATGACCTTAGTTTCATTAAGTTCTTTAGCTCATATGATTGTAGAGTTAGAAATATTTCCAGAAAAAAGTCCAAAATGTGTTAATATTATTTTATGACCCTTTGCAATTGGCCTCTTTTACCTTATGTATGACTTATCATGATAGTTATGGTTCTTTAGGTAAGAAAATTAAAGGGGTTGACATTCATATGATTGATTGTTCATTAAAACACTTAAGGATTTTAACATTCTTACCCTTATAATACCTTATAGGCGATAGAAAATTTTGAAAATTTTGTGCAAGTTTTCTATGTAAGCATCCTCACCCAACTAAATTGAATACTTTAGGTTCAACTAGGTTCAAAAACCATAAAAATTGGAGCAGTATGGAGTAAGATATCACATGTGAAATTTGGTTACATAGAGCTCTGAGTTAAAAGAAAAAATTTCAAAAACTCCCCTAGCTACAAATGATGATAATGGATTCTAGAGCACTATGAGGGTCCTATATATAGTTTTTATGGACCCAATATTGGATATTCAATGTCAAGGCCAACCTAATATTAGGTAGTTGATATCAGGGTGCTTGAAAATGCATTTACAAGGGTACTTAGCATGCAAAGTGAATCTTTGTGATTGGTTGGAAGGTTTCATGTAAAATCCATAGTTCTAGTGTAAGTGAAAAATCATATTAAGGCACCGAAGGTGTTAGAAGATGGAATCACTGGCATTAAAAGCTTTGAAAGATGCAAGAAAAGGGGTATTAGATCCATGCTGTAGAATGAATTAGTTATATGATAAGGGAAAATATTGAGTTTATCATTTATGCACTTGGAAGGTTTAAGATAATGTGGTTGTGTGAAACAAGTACAAGTCAACAATTACACAAGTGGATCCTCCCTAAAGCAGGCATTAGCCCATAATGCCCTTGTATAACTACACTTAAAAATGTCCATAAACACCAAAGGGGTTGAATGTAACACATAACTTTGAAACAAAACACACACGTTAAACCACCAATTTGAGAAAATATCTCTATATTACACAAAACCACAAGTTAGGATTATATAGACAATGAGATGAGATGGACTATAGAAAGGATTATAGGAATTGGAATGTGAGGTGCCTTACCATAGGCATAATGAATCCTTGTGTGTTATTAATGGTTAAATAATCATTAGCCCTTCCTTCCAAGATTCAAACCAACTCCAAACCATATTCTAGTGACATCACATTATTTTATCACTTCATTTGACAACCATAAGACTACCACAATTGTAAGAAGTAGCATCACTTGGCATTTTTTCCAAGGAAGGAGCTTATTCATGGCACTTTGTACATTTTTTTTGGATTCTAAAAAGCCACCAACCTTCAAGCATGGGCAACATGTCTTTCTAGTGGGCTCTTAGAAATTTATTCAGTGCTCTTCTATTTTACTCTTACTCCCATTTTTCATTAGATCTATAAGGATATAATTACAACTTAGCAACATGATAGAGCATACAGAAGTGGTCAAAGAGAATCCAAAAATCCCCTTGATGTCACACCCTTCACATTTTGCCTTAGCTCTTCACTTTTCTATTTAGGCACAATGATTATGAATTTATTGTTAGTTTGATGATGAAAATGAATATCATTATGAGTAGGGTAATAACCTCTAATTAATGGCATGAATGGATGGATGACATGACATCACTATCCAAATAATCAGTCCCTTATGACTTCGCAACATAGAGAAAACCTCACCTTAATGAGCTACATGATCATTTTATTCACAAGTGAGATTATTGATAAAGGAAATAAAAATAAAATGTGGAAAAAGTTGAAAAGGATAGGAAAAATTTGTATCAACAAATAAGAAAATAAAAAAAAAGATGAAAAACACCTATTAATTCTAAATGTTAGGATGGGGTGTTTTCCTCATGACTAAGCATTTGATTGTGATAAGAATTAATAAGTGGATATGTAGGATCCATGCACTTGTGAAATAGTGTTAACCTTTCATTTTCAAACCACTGGGTATCTCTTGGTTTAGTGGCAGTTGCGTAGACAAGTTTTTATTCACGCACCTGGTCGTTAAATGTACAATGGATCAGAGCATGAGTTGTATCAATGTTGCAAATGTTTGATCCATGATTACACACTTGATCCGTATTAGGTATGCATGGACTTGATTGTCTTCGCATAATGATAGATTCATTGATTCTATTAGGTCTTGGAGTAATGATGGGTGGTGGCCTTTGCATAGGATGAGAGGATGTTGGTTGTGAAAGGGAAGGCATTACACTTGATTGGCATTATGCTAGTTTGGATGATGTGGTATGTCCATGAGTGTTACGCTTATGCATGGGAGCTATCCTAAAGAAAGGACATGTTTGAGATTGTGGTGGGAACCTATTGGCATTAGCATGTCTATGCACATTCATAACATAAGTGGCATTCATTTGTTGATGTTGTGGTGCTAAGCCTTCTTGTGTTACTGGTGGTGGCATGTGATGAGGTGAAGCATGAGAGTATTGAGGATAGGATGGAGGATAAGAGGGGTGATGTGGTGATCCTTATGGTGATGTCACTAGTTGATGATACTTGGGGGAGTAATAGTAGCAATTTGAGGTAGAGGACATAGATCTAGTTGGGAAAACATGTTGTTGAACATAATATCCATATAGGTTCTTTTGGTAGTAAGGGTAGGGATAGTCTGGTGATGGCCTCCCCCATGACTATGGGTTTCATCACTACAATTGATGATAGTGTTGAGGTTGGTAATAAGTCCCTCTAGGATAGTACGATTGGTTGTAGGATTGTCTATAATTACCTTGTGGAAAAAGTAATTTCTTGGGCATGTGCTTCTATAGGAACTTGGGATTTAATCCAAAAGCCCAATACTCATGTAGATGCAACATGACTAGGTAATGGTCCTTCAAGTGATCATATATACAGATGTCACATGTATTATCTTCATCTATGGTTGAGTCTATAGCCTTAATTTTTTCATTCATTTTCCTTATTTACTGATAACTATTCCTAGATGTTTCTTGGTTCTTCTTCCTCCATTTATTGTAATCGCCTAGTTTGTTTTGTGTTAACTTCTCCTTTACAGTTTCTATGACACTTGTAACTCTTTCATTTATCCACTCCAACATCCTATCAAACTTTGCTTCAAGTTCATTGATAGACTTCTATATTAACAAGGTTTGTTGTAGAATCACCCTATCAAGAGCGACCTCTTTCTCCTTACCATAGATGTGGACCTCCTTCTTTTGAAGAGTTGGATCCTAGGGATATTTCTCAACATTCTCCCATTTGCATAGCTCTCCTTCTTATTTTTCCATATGCTTGATTAGCTCTCAGATTTGATGGGTTCCTAGTTCATATAATTGACCTAGTGCATACATCCGAAGGGTCTTCCTTATTTCATTACAAAGCCCATCAATGATGTGGAAAAGTTTCTTTTCCTTAGAGAAACCATGGCCTAGGAATCCATTTAGTATGGAATAATATCTACCTAGGGCCATGTCGAAGGGTTCACATTATTCTTGTCTCCATCCTTGGATCTATTTGCTCAGGTTGGACACCCTTGCATAGGTTTGGTATTTCTCGTTGAAGAGTTCTAGCATTGTGGACCATTGTCGGATTAAATTTGGTTTTAACAATTTATACCATGCTTTGGCTCTATTAATTAGTGTCCTGGGAAGGACCTTAAGCTTTTGCCACCGAATGTTGTATAAGGCATAGACATCATGGAAGGCTTGTAAATGATGTTGTGGATCTAAATCATAGCCTCCCACAAATTTAGGAATATTATTCATATTAAGCCTGAGTAGGCAACTTTCTCTATGATGCCTATGGGGTATCTTAACTACCTCTATGATCTACATCAAGTTCTTAGTGGCTAACAAGGGTTCATTGTCATCAAACATGTTGTGATGAAAATTTCTATTTTTATTTGTTTGACTGTGACGATTTTATCTATGTTCAATTTGATGTCTTTGATTTTTCTTGTGGGTTTGATTTCTATTTTTATTTTGACCCCTTAGTGGAGCTTTGTCTCTATAACTACATTCATCTTTGTTAGAACTAGACATTGAAGAGGAAGAGGAAGATGAGGAACTGGAAGAGTTACCATGGCTTCTATGATGTTCCCCAATGTCCCTTGATTTATCTTTTTCAAGTGTTGAGGAGGTTCTAGATCTTGAGGATTTCCCTAGTCTAGGGCATACTTCATCTTCCTTAGGGTTGTCTGCTTTAGGTGAATGTAGTCTTTGAGTGTCATTAGTATGGTCATGAACATATGAAACCCCTACACAAGGTTGGTTACTCCAATTTTCTTCAACATATATCTCATTAGTTCTCCAAGGAATGTTCTTGCTATACAATGCATTATTGCTTGCTTGTGAAAGAGACATCTCTTTTAGTTAACGATGTATGTGATTTAATATTTTCTAAAAGATATATCATCAATGTGTTTACAGCAATCATGTATAATATAGCTAATTTAGATAGCTAGTACCATCCCTGGCAATGGTGCCAATGATGAATGGTGAGCTACCCCTACGCCCAACCATACAAATCACAAGCATTCACACATGATCCAGTCAAATTCTATTGATGGGACTAGTTGTGCATATAAATCCTTATGCATTGATCATAGTTTACTAACTTCCCACTTGGACTAGTGGTAGCTTTGTCACATATAGTTTAGTCCAGAGTGAGGCATATGATTCTTGATGTTGTCTAGCCCTAAGCTACTCCTAAAGATAATAAAGAGATTAATTAATTAACTTAATTAACAATGTAAAGTAAAGTCTAAAATAGCCTATGTGTGATGAGTATTCATTCCTAACCATTTTCACATGCCTTGGACTTTACTTAACTACCACTAGGATTACCAAGCATACATCAGTAGGCTTACTAAATGATACACTACTGGGTTACTACGTAATTACGCTTAAGTGCTCATGATTAGTCATACTCATTTTGCTTAATAATAGGAATAATAAAGAGCACTAAATGGAAACATTAAATAATGAAAACAATAAATAATTAGATAATTAAAAGCAATAATAAAGCGAAGTGGATGCTGCAATGATGGACATAATCTCGATTTTTATTGCCAGACATGCAACATGTCCAAGTATGTCACACTCAAATAAGGATGTTGTACAATCACTTGACATGACATGGTGGGCATGCACTAGAAACCAAAAAATATTAAAATAAAAAATCTATGAATATAACTCTATCTTCTCAATTTCTTCTATTTTTTCTATATCTCAACCATGTTCCCAAGTGTGGTATTTATAGGCATGCACGGAAGAGGTGATTTTGGATGCTTGACATCGGAGATTGTGCCCCAATATTGGATACCTAATATCGTAGCTTTGATATTGAAGCCATGCAAAGCATGACTTAATAATATGTATTTTGATACATTAGTATTTTATTATTCTTTTGATTTTTGGGTTTATTCTCTAATTATCTCACTAACTCTTGTTGCTTCTAAGATGGGTAGATTGGAAGGATGGTGGTGGCCCATTGTTGGTAATTTATATTTATTTAGTTATTGTTATATTATTCCAATATTTTTATAATAATGTAAGAATATGATTGATGAAGTGTCATTAAGTCGATGCGACGACTAGGCCACGTATACGAGGCCACGTATACACGGCCACATCAATGCGGGCCCATCGACGTAGCCTTCCATGCGTCGATCTGGCCCCGTTTACGCAGAGCCTATTTCAGCGTATAAATAAGAGGGCCTTCCACCTCAGTTAGGCACCTTTGAAGTTAGTTGTAGCGAAGCTCTTGTAGTTTTTTTCATAGCAGATAGAATATTTTCCAAGTGCCCGCAATAGGTGTAAGAAAAGTGATCAGCTCTTGATTCGAGTGTTGATGTATCTGAGCCCATTGGCGTGATGGGAATAAAGATGAACTATTCAAGCATTCCTTGCAGCATTTGGACTTAGCTATTTTATGTATTCAGTAGTTTAATATGTTTATGCTTTGTTAATTACCTATTAATTATTTGAATTTCTATTATTGTTACCTTAATCGCTATCGCTCATTCATAGTTCGTAAAGGCCATAAGTACGACAATCTCAAATGTAAATCAAACACTTGGTAAACCCAGTGACGCTTAACATCTGGTAACCCAGATGTGTTAGGAGATGCTCAAAATGTGCTCGAAAGATGGGATCAGATACTTATGCTAGGAATAGTTAGAATACAAGCTAGGATAATCATAGAATAGATAATAGTTTAGTCCTTACTTTTCATACCTTAATTAGCCGCCAAAAAGATAAGTTAAAAACCATAAAAATCATTAGCCTTAATCTCACTTATCCATCTTAATAAAAAATTTACAAGTAAGATTAGGAGGACAACAACCGTTCTAACCCAAGGTTTCAATGGTTAGAGTCTAGTGTATGTTAAGTGCTTACAGTCTATGAAATT
>MNCI01020060.1:0-12611 GCA_015680685.1 Gnetum montanum
CATGCATGGAATTGTAGATATTAACAAAGTACATAGAAAATAAATGTCATTAATAGCAAATCTATTCTAATGCAAAATATTGCAATGAATATTGACCAATCTTGATCTTATTGTCATTTATTAAATGTGTCCAGGTACAATTCTACTAGAATAAGACTCCATATAATTTACTCAAATCCATGTTGTGGGCATTCACTAACTATTTGCTATGATTATGAAATAAGACTACAAGAATTTAGCTACAATATTGACCAAATAATGCCAAATATGTGGTGGGTGCTTGTATATTTATAGGCGAATACAAGCATTGCATCGATGGGATGTGTTAATGCATTTAGCTATGTCAATAGGCATGTCTTAATGAGGATGCATTACTATAGCTAAGTTATAGTAGATACAATATCACATCTATTCTATAGCAAATGCAATATTGCATCTATGATGTCATAGCCACCTAAGATGCATAAATAGGGATGCTAAGATGAAAATGTGATGTAGAATCTATGATATAGCATCTACAAAATAAATTCCTAAAAAATCAAAACACTAACCTTTATGTTACACTTATTGAGGTTGATTGTGGCAAACATGTTGTAAGTGACTATGTAAGTGAAATTACAAAAATAAATCCTTTTTCTCATACAAATTCCAGCCAACCCTATCAAACTTCTAGAGAAGGTGAAGAAATCCATGAAGATACCTTACCTTATCATCAACACGATGGATTTTTTCTGAATGATCCACCATCTTTAAGGGAGGACAAAGATATAAATGAGAACCTAGCCCTTAAAACATGAGAAGGTGTGCCAAATCCTGACAACATATCCATTGAACATGTTTTTAGAGAAGCTCTATTCATTGACTCACTAAGACTTAGACCTATTAAACCTAAGATTGAAATTTATATGAAAGAAAAACTTGATGAACTTTTAGGATCAAAAATTATTCATCTTATGAAACATTAAAATTTAGCGCCTAGTAGAAAATGAATAAGAAAATTATAATTAGGTCTTGATTTTCAAAATCTGAATCATCAATAAATTGTTAAGAGATGGTTCGATAAGAAATATGCAACTAAAAGTTTTCAAGTAAGTGATATGGTCCTTAAGAGAGACAGAGCGTCAGGTTAAACTAGTCCTCAAACTAACTTTTCCCCTATGTTGTCAGGTCCATTTCAAATTGTACATGTCATTGCCCCCAATGTGTACAAAATTGCTAATTTGCAAGGGCAAAGGTTGCATAGGAATTTTAATGCATTTCATTTGAAGCATTTCTATTCAGGTGTCCAACATGGACACCTAGTAGATTCTTAGTTGCATGTTTTCTTTCTCTTCACTTTGCATTTCATTTGTATATAGTTGCATTTGCATATTTTCTTTGCATTTTCATTATTTCTTTCTTAGCATATTGATTTTATCTTTGTATTCTTCATGTGATTTTAATAATCATTATGATCATCTGAGTTACTAGACATTGGGTCATCTTAACACCATTTGAAAATAATGTAAGTATAATATAATATATACTATTACTATAATGTTATATTTCAATAATGTTATGATTCTTCCTAATTGATTCGAAGGTTTCAATTTATTTGTTACATTGGATTATGGAGCATGAAATTTATACAAACTTATCATGTAATCATCATGATCGTGTGAGTGTAGGATATGTGATGTTGGAGAATGGTTAGTCATAATCACTAGGTGACCTTGGAAAACTCTATTTTCCAATCTAATAATCCCTAGCCCTTAGGTGTGATGATCCATTGTTACCCTTTGAACAACAGGGTGAAGTGTGTTTATTTCCGCTTGAGAATCTATGACGTCATTAAATTGTAATCAAAGGCACATACATGAGGGTTGAACTGCACCATGGGCAAATATTTGAAAGGACCATGTTCTTTGGTAGTGCAGTTAATTGGCTAGACTCATGTTGGAATTCCTACGTCAAGAATGAAGTATATCATAAGTTTTCTCAAAACTTGAGCCTATCCTCCTTATTATATTTTGTAAAAGTGTCATGCTCAAAGTAGTCTACATACTTTTTACTTTTACCTTGTGAGAAGATTGAGAATGAGATTTTAATTATTTCTATATATTTAATTATATATATATATCTATAGATGTATGTAGTTAAAATAATAAAATTATATATATAGATTTTGATTAAATAATATGGTGTGGTTTATGTGGCCCATGTCTTGTTCTCTTTTGATTATTTGGTTATTTTAATCATGTTTACATTGCTATAGTTTGCTTTAAAGTTTCATTTGTCTATTTTGCGATATTTTTTATTCGCTATCTATTGTATTTCCTTTTAAAATTTCATGATTTTTGTTACTCCGTGCACTTGAAAGCAATTTGTAGTTTGGAGGCTACAGTTTCTATATAATTATTTCAATAGTTATTTTTACATTATGCTCTTAATGCTTTGTGGCTTTATCAATGCCAACCATGTATAATGAGATTTAGTTAGTGGGAATACTCTCAATTTGATCTTGGTGCTTTACAATTCTATCAATACCTTCAATGAACAATGAAGTATTAGTTTAATAATAAAACTTTAAATTTAAAAACTTAAAGTTGTAGGTTCCATTTTAAATACATACTAAATCAAAGTTTCAATAGTAAAATAAATTTTTAAGCTTTGCAAAAATAATTCACAACAAGGCAAATCTCCATGATGACGGCTACATCCCATGCCATGATTCATGTGTTTTTCTTTTGCTTCGTATAACCAACCAGGGCCATTCTTTTGCTTCGTATAACCAACCAGGGCCATTTGACTTGTGAAGCCATACATTGCAAGCAGCCACACAATTTATCATTATTTCTTTTACATAGTCATGATCTTTGATAATTAATTTTGGACATGGTTTCCAACGGATAAGCTGTAAGCATTCCTGCAAATGCCATGTTAAAATTAAAACCCATGCCAATGCACGTGCCAAATAACAAGACAATGCTCTGATGCACATTTGTCCTATTTTTCAATCACCATGAACTCTCCGTAATTTTGTGCATCATCAAACTAAAAGCGGCAACGGTTCAATGCACATTTTTTTTTCTTTCTGTTATTGGATTTGGATTGCCATTAAAACTCAGAAAACCGAAACCGACAATGGTACAACGCAGTTTTTGTTTCATTTTTGAATCACTATCTTGTTCATTTCCTTACAATGTAGAAGTTTAACTAGTACGGGAATACAGTAAAGAGATTAAGTGTACGTTACCTATATCATGGCAATACGCAAAGAGGTTTGATGTGGAATACACTGAACGTAACTCAGCGGGAGTTACCTAAGACGTGGGGTGGATGGAGGGTGGCTTCTTCTCCTATAGGCCACTATGAACAGGGAAGGGGTAGAAAGGAAGCTGGGGAGCCAGAGCCTGCAGCCAGCAAGGGACATATCCTCTTCTCTAATGGTCAGGGCCTTCTCTCTCCATGTGTGGATGGCAGGAAATGGTATCTCTCCATGTGTGGATGGCAGGAAATGGTAGGTGTAGGGTTCCTACAACCACTAGTACTCTCGGGCAGCAACACTGATGATGGGCACGTGAGACGCACAATAGGCACGTGAGACGCATGATGGACATGAAAATAGCAAAGGGTTGATGTCAGCTTGATAGCAACTTGGGCAGGGCCTCTTCGGGGATGGTTGGAGATGAATAGGTGGTAGACTACAGGGAGCATGCAGGTTACGCATGGTAGGAAACAACAGATGCATGGTGCTAGACAGTCGTAGCTTGCATTTCCATCAAGTATTTTTTTTCTTTTCTTTTCTTTTTCTGTCTTTCAACTGGTAGAAGTCTTTCTCTCTACTTGTAAATAGAAACCCAGCATGCACAGGTAGCATAAGCGGCAGCAACATCATTTTCTCTGTTTTCCTACGTTATGATAAACGGTTGCTCTTGTCAAAAAAACGGTAGTGCAGCAGTGACACCCAAACAGCATCAACATTGTTTTTGTTCTTTGTTTCTTCACTTCAAACGGTACACACCCTCTTCCAATGGAGAATTAGTGATGAATGCCACAAAAGGTGGTAGACAGTAGTATCTCTCTTTAACGTGTGGATGGCATACCAAAAGACGATGGGCAAGCAATGGTGGTGGTGGCCACATCAAGGTGGTAGATAACTTTTACATTTCATTGTCTCTCTCCTATGCATGGAGAAGTAAAAATAAAAGATAATGCTAGCAATCACGGTTTTCTCTTGGTCCACATCACAAATGTGGGATCTATCTTCCCTTTTTCTCATCTAGCAATAGCTATAAGCAGCATCGCAGCAACATGCACAATGGACTAGCAGCAGCAAGGAAAATTTAAATTTTTCTTTTAAATTTTTTATTGTACTTTAAAATTACAAAAAAAACATTCAACTATTTTGCTTGGTTTATTATTTTCAAAATGTCACATAACCCTCTCCAACTAAGACTATTCATGGGTTTCTATACCCATACCCATATGAGAGGTGCCCTTGACAGTAGTCTTTCAAAATGAGTTTTTCTCAAATGTTGATGTGTTCAAAATTTACACATCAACAAAGTCATATAGGATTTTTGTTGTAACATTATAACACTATCTCAAATGGATAGTTACAACATAGAAAAAAAAGATATGCAACTCATCTTCAAAGGCTCTTAACTCGCATAAGCTATAAGTCTGCTTTTCCTGGGGGAGTTGAATTGATCTTATACTTTCAATTTTAAGATGATACAAACTTAAGAAAAGCTTGCTAATGGCACTTTGAAACTTGATTGGAATTGTAGTTGAGAGATGGTAAGGTTTTGTATCTAGTTTATTAAATATAATGTGATGTAAATAAAATTATTTTTTGCCTTCTACATTAAACTGCAACTATGTTAATGCTGAAATTTTTTCCAACTTATCATTAAGGTCACACAACTCTCTTTGCTTACTCTTTTATGATAGTGCAACCCATCTTGAAGAGGTATTGACAAACATAGGTTTGATGATTCAACTTATTAATGTGCTAGTGGAGTTGAGCATACCCCATACATTTTCCTTCTAAAATCCATAAAAGGGAGATTTTTTAGGTGTCACATGCTTATGAAAACTAGGATAGAAGTATAAGTCATGTGGTTTGGGAATGGCTTGAGTGTGGTGCCAAATAATGCTCTAAATCTTCATCAAAATAAGGAATACCTATTAGAAACACCTTCAAATGATCCTATAGGTCATTTGAACAATAACATTGCATCCAAAATATTGAAAAACCTTATAATCAACCCTTCATTTGCAAAAAATGGAGTTTAAATGCAATAGTTATGATCATCCACATTAGGAACAAATATTAGATTTGTTATAAAAGGAAAAATTTAATTTTTATGTTTCTTGCAATTTGATCCCATAAGTACAGTTCAAAATCATCTCTCCTCTCTACTTATTGTCTAAGCCAAACTACCTTATATTATTTTTCATTACAAGCAACAAAGTTTAAACACTATGTAATTTTACACAACAAAATTTTAAAACCCCATATCACCCTCATATAGTCATATTTTTCAATGCTATTTGAGTAGTTGCATAGCTAATGATGACTACTTTCATGTGGAAGTTATGGTTTTAAAATCTTTAATATTCTTAATTTTTGAAATTTGTAATAAGTCCAAATTTTACAATGAATCTTATCTAGGCTCTTCATGTTTATCTTTCCTTCTATCTTACACCCCTAAAATACTATAAAAGCCTCTTCTATTCATGCATTTGACACAATCATGAGGAGATTTAGGAGAATAAGGAAGAATAATTGATAAGAATGTAAAATTGTTTTCATGAAGAATTGGGAATTTGCATGTTGTAAAATTATTGATACATAAAAGATTCTTTCCTTTGATTTTTATGATTTTAATGTCTATGCATTTTTTATGATGTTAAAACTCTAAGAGTATTTGATCCACAATGGGATTTCCTTGTTAGAAATGAAGAGCAATGGAAAAGAAAATATAATTAGGCAGAAGAATATTGTTGTAGACTGCATTTGCAAGGTTACACAATATACATATTTTTACAATTCTTGAGTAGAGGTTGAATGGAAACCATCCAAAGAATATAGAAAGAAAGGTGAGAAACTTTACATAGAGAAAACATCAAGCATAGAAAATTTTACAAAATAAGATTATTGTTATTAAAATACCATTAGAAATAATGCTAAAATTTGAAACATTCTAATAGCCACCTCAAGTTAAAGTGTAGATATTGAGAATTCCCAACTTGCTAAGTAAATATTAAAACTAAAAAGCTTCAAAAGGTTTTATGAAGAGATCAATAGGCTGATGTGTAGTGGACAGATGGATTGTTTGAACCATTCTAGATTGGATTTTTTCATGAACAATATGACAATCAATCTTAGTATATTTAGTTCATTCATGGAAGAGTTAATTAGCAATGATATCTAGAGAAACCGTGTTGTCCTAAAATAAAGTTGTTGGTTGAGGATGAAACACTTGTAGATTCTTTAATAGATTGAAAAGCCAGGTGAGTTCATAGTAAACATTTTCCATGACACGATATTCTATTCTAGCAAAGGAATGAGAGATAGTGGTTTGTTTCTTTGATTTCTATGAAAGTGGAGAAGTTCTAAGAAAGGTGCAATACATTGTAATAGATTTATGGATATCACTGTAGCTATCCCAATCAAAATCATAGTATGCACGTAATTAAAGATGACTTGAGGAAGAGAGTAAAATTCCTTAACCTTGTGCTTTCTTTAGATATCTAAGAAATCTATGAGTTGCATCAAGATGGGGTTTCCAAGGTTGATTTAAGGAATGACATAAGGTATAAATTGAATATGTAATGTCAATGTGAGTGTTAGTGAGGTAGATGAGATGTCCCACAAGAATGCAATATGATGATGGATCCTCCAATAGAGGTCAATCATTGTTGTTAAGCTCCAAATTCTACTCCATTTGAAATGTAGAAGGATGTGAACCAAGAAAATGTATCTTCAAAAATATCTAAAGAATATTTTCTTTGTAAAATATGAATACCATTACTAGAGTAAGAAATTTCAATACTGATGAGCAGTGAGTATACCCTCCGCCTAATCATACAAGTCACCATCATTCACTAAGTGATCTGATTGAATTCTGTTGACTTTAGCTCTCTATGTACACATTAACTAAGAAGGTGAATCTAAGGACGTGATAATTGTCTTCCCAATCCCACTTGTGAGGTACAATGGTATGGTTAAGTGTAATTAAGGCACATAATTTATTTAACTTTTACATTTTTATCTATTTCTCCTAAGTGTGAAAATAAAGTAATTAAATGATAATTAATCTATTAACTAATTAATGCCTTAAAATAATCCTAATATAAACATCAATTCCCATCTATCGTACACATCCTAAACATGTCACAATGCTACTAGGTTATCAAGCATAAGTGCTACTAGGATTACCAAGTGCTAAAGTATGCTCGAGATGGTCATAGTTATGTGTATTGATTATCTAGATTTAATTAATTAATTAAACACATGGAAGTAAATCAAATAACAGTAAATGCATTAAGGTAAATATTGTGCTAAGTCTAATAGCTACAAGGTTTATTAAGAAATCTTGTCTTTATTTTTTTTCACACCAAAGTGTCCAGGTGCATTAATGCTTGAAGAAAGATCCATACATTTCTTAAATCCTATTGTAGACACTTAGAAAATATTCTAACTCTCAAATGAACAAACTGCAAGAGCTTCACTATGCTACCAATCAATGAATGTCATAAATGTGGTGGGTGCATGCATTTATATAGGCAAAAAAAGACACTACATTGATGCATACCCATCAATGCATACACATCAATGGGTACATGTTGACAAGATTACATTGACTCATTCACATTAATGAGATCTTACTAATGATGACTCATCATACCCCCACGATTAAATGAAAACTCATCCTCAATTGAGCAAAAAGAGGAACAAGATATTTACAAAACTTTGGGAAGGTATGAGATTATTAACGAACTAGCTAACTTAGGCTGACGCTAATTACCGAAGTGTATAGATTTATAACTTTTACAAAAATAAGTGTTCATGAAAATAAAATTAAACACCTTCACAAAAATGGATAACTACAATTTCTATGATAGTTGAAGACAAGTAGAAAATTAAATGGTCCCAGGCAGTGAAGGACCCTAAGAGTTGAAGGACCTTTCCCTACCTCTAACGCACATGGAAGTTGAGGTTGAGGTTGTGGTTGTCCTGCTACAGCTACTACTATTGGTGGAAGATGAAACAAATACAACAATGATTTTATCATCTCCTCCTTACTTTAGGGATCATACATAGTTCACATAGCATCACCAACATAGATTAGTATAGGAAGATTCCATAGGTGTGGCATTGCAAAGAACAACTCCTTCACATTGATAAACCAGACAGCGAATTGTGTGCATTGAATGTCAAACCTCTTAACAATGCTTTGCAACTCTTGGTATTTATTCATTCTCTTGTCCAAGTTCTCTACAATAGATCATTGGTCTATGAAGTGCATGTGGAGAACTTTGGGTTGTACATTGGCAATTTCTATCTTTTGCTTACAACATGTATAAGTTGGCCACCTACTTCTCTAGTTTTGAAGTTGGCATTCCAACAATCTACATTACCAAGTTTGCATAACAGAGATTGGCTAACTCCATGTGCTCCATCATCTCCTCAATCTATAACTCCTTGAGTTAGATTTTTGTCTTGGTGTATACATTGAATTCATTGAAGATGGGCTACCATACGTTGCCTCCTTATTGGAGCTATTGGAGGGCCTTGTTCACCTTGTCCTTCACCACCTAGATTAACTTTTCATTAATCTCTTTGAGAAGGCCAACTTGGTTCTTACAATGGTTTTTGACCCTCTTGCACTTGAGGGCCTCATTTTTCTAGGCAATGTCTCAATTTCTAATTTATGATGAAGAGCTTAGACCTTCTTCATTGAGAGATTACATTTTTTTGTATCCAACCTCCTTAATTCTATGTTTACCTTGGCAATATGCTCCTACTATTATTGGATGAATTCTATCATTTGATCTTTGTGAGCTTTAAGATTTTGTAGATGATAGTTTTCTTGGGTCAAAATCATATTTTCCTTGCAAATCTCTAACAAGTCATTTTCTGTGTTATAGGTTGTGGCTTCTACTAAGGACTAGTCAAAGATCACAAACTCCTTTGTGTACTTAGCCTTTTAGAGTTTGATTTGAAGTTGTAAGAAAGGTTCATCTTTGGATACAATCTAGCTGAGTACAATGGGATTAGCTAAGCAGGCTCTTAATTTCTCAACTTTAGTAGCCATGCACCAATTCTTAGCTATGGCTACCTTAATTTGGGCATTGGCAATGAGGACCTTGCCCCTAGCTTCAAGCAACTCTAACTAGTTTACTATGATGGTATCTAGGAGATCAAAGATCTTTGAAAGTAGTTGCCTAGTTCCCACTAGTCAATCCAATAACTCTTCATACTAGGTTATACTAAGTCTTCCACTTGCTACTCTTGTAGACTTCTACACATCCTTGAGTGCAGCAACATCTAGCATAGATGCTATAGGAGTTTTGAGTGCTTTAACTACTTTTCCAACCACCACCTTAGCCACTATTTCCTGCCCATGGTGTTACATCACCAAGATAATTACTCCCTCACCCTCCTTGAAGTGCATTGAAAAAGTAGTAGCATTTTCAGAAATATGTGAAAGCTATTGTTGTCCTAAAAATAACATCATTATCTCTCAAGAACTAAGATTCAATCTCACTAACACTTGAATTCGTTGGACAAAAAACATCAACACTAACCCCTCCATCCCATTGATGGATCTTACTACTTTGTTAAGATGGATCAACACTAGTCTATAGATGGAGGGTTCTCCACCACTTGGTCTTGGCTACTGCTACTACAAGAGTTGCTCATAGAGTTGGCACATGGGCTCAGTGATAGCATAGGCCCCTGGTGTTGTTTCTTCATGAGTAGGTGGTGGTGATGGTTGCTTCTTTTCTTGCACTTTTAGCAATACTTTATCCTTCATCAATTTTTCTTAAGAGGTAACAGGAACATGTCAATGGTTGTTTTTTGAGTAATGCGTTATTCCTCCCCTTATGCACAATTTGTGAATGAGGCATGGGAAGGTGAATTCCTTTCTTTCTCTCATTTTTCTCAAAGTGATTTTCTATCTCAAGATAGATTAGTTGATGGGGATTGACTAGGAATTTTCCACTTAGAAAGGCACACACATGGGTAGAGAAGGCTATTACTTTGCTTTTCCTCACTATTAAATTGAGGTGATAGGCCACGATTTTAAAATATACTCTCTCTGCTATAGTTAGCATGTTGTACTCCTTGCAGTTAACTTCATAAGACTTCAGGAATATGTTAGATAGATTCCACTTCAAGCTCCTCTCAAAGAGATCCTGTTACATGTGTTTCAGCTACCTATTCCTAGGGCCATTCTAGCTATTGATCCCTTCTAGATCTTGGCCACTTGTCTCTTACTTGGCACGGTTCCATCTCCATTGCACATTTAGCTCTTGGTGCTATCTATAATCAAAACATGAACAAGGATTAGCATTTGATGTGTAACATGGAGCACTTATATTTCTCGTCTCTTGGATCAATTACACTTTGGCTATGTTGTGATTATGGTAGATTAATCATTTAATATTATTTTAATTTAGCTTGCTACCAAAGTTCATTGTAAAGGTTTAAGTCTCATGAGTTAGTTATTTTAATATTATTTTATTAGTTAAACCTTATGGGAGTTAGAAAAATTCTAAAAAATTTTCTATTAGAAACCCAAGGTTTATGGCCTCTATGGCATAAAGCTCACCTCCAATAGTTGTAGGAACAAAGAATAGGGTTAATTGAATAAGCAATGTGAAAGTTACAAGCTCTAGAAGGGTTTGGTTTCTAAAAACTATGAAAACTCCTTCCTTGTTTGAAAGAAAATGACAAAAAAGCAACTAAGTGTTGTGGTATATGTATACTTTTTGTGTTGTGTTGATGGGGTTGCACTGAAATGACATAATTGATACACAAAATTTTTCACCATTGAAAATAAAGAAAAACCAAAAAGTTTCTGCATAAAATTGAAGTTCATAGGGAGCTAGAAAAATCAACAACATGATGAAATGCTTAAAGAGGGCTAGAATATTCATAAAAAATGAGATTCTTCTTGGAGAATTTTAATTGAGTGTAAAACTACATGCAATTGATGTGGAGCATAAAATGTTTGAAGGAAAAAATGCCTAAGGAATGAGAAACTTAACTAGCCCAACCAAGGAGTATGCAAGTGGGTCCTCCACATAGCAGGCTCATACCCTTAATGCCCTTGCATGCCTTGAAACCAAGGAGTCCATGGGCCCCCTAGATGATTAATGGTTATGGTTAGTTAAGGATCAAATCACCAAAGAAACCATCAAAGAACTTTAACAGTATCAAACGAAGACATTGAAACAACATGAGAAAACACAATGAGGTAAGTTATGGAAAGCATAGGCAAATGAAGTAGAGGGTGGAATGGAGTCTTGTATCATGGTAACATGAAGTCCCTTATGGATTTTGTGCTTAATATGGCTTGATAATGTCTATCCTTAGTCCCAATTAAGATCAACCACTTCTATGACTTCACATTGACACTCTTAAACTAGTCCATTCCCCAAGGCACAAGAACATCCCCACATATTAATCACCATCCCAGAAAGAGAAGAAAAGAGAAGCAGGAAGTGAGAAGGACCTTAGTTAAAGGGTGTCTTTAGGCATAGGTACCATGTCTTTCTAGCCTCATAACTAGTGCTTGTAGCCTGTTATTGTATCTAAGGGGTGTGCTTTAAATTTTCATGTTTATTTTTTTAATTTACAATGGGAAGCACACTATGCAAAGACTTAGCTTCCTATTTATTGGTCAATGTAGGAATGGAAAAGGACCTATGAAGATACTAATGCATACCAGAAGGTAGCCAAGTACAAAAAGCATCAAATCTTGTTGAATTGAGATCCTTTTTAGTCCATTTAATCCATCCCAAGTTTGGAAACTACCAAGGTCACAAGTTCATTATAAGTTTCATTTAAGAAGGGACCTCATATTTCCAAAACAAAGGAATACCATAGAGTTATGTGGATTGGTGGATGGCATGGCCTCACTACCTATTATCATGAAAAGAAACCATGTATTAGTTATCAACATCAAAATTCAAAGATAGGATCTAGACATTTGCAATCAAATAACATTATAGAGTGCAAACCACCATCAATCAATAGCTACAAGTTCACTTAGTCATGGTAGCAATAAAGAAAGAAAAGAAAAACATAAGAGAAAACCAAATAAAAATAAAGTAAAATATAGAAAAAAATCATAAATTATTTAAGAAAGAGAAAACATACTGAAAATAGTGTAAAATAAAAACTATGAAAAATAGAAAAAATGAAAACTTAGAAGCCACTTTGTTTAATTTAGCATGGATGGCCATCTCCCCCATAACTAAGTTGGAAGGAGAAGATTTGAAAAATTTAGTATGCTTGTTCATGTGTTGAGCTGTTCTAGTCATTGGCTATCTTAGGTTCTTGGAAAGGCTTATGTTGTGTGTTGACTACCAGCTTTTTTTTTTTTTTT
>MNCI01020060.1:13508-37366 GCA_015680685.1 Gnetum montanum
ACTATCATCAGTTCCTTCTCAATGGTGGTGTATCTCAACTGTGCATCCACAATTCTCTTGCTCACATAGTGGATGTAATAGGGACATTTTTGATCATCCAACAGTATGACTACAACTTCCAAGGCATAATTTGATGTATCCATCATAATATGGAATGGCCTAGACTAATCAGGTGCTTATAGCACCAATGTTTCCACAAGCTTTTTCTTGAGGTGTTAAAATGCATGCTCACATTGCTCAGTCTAGATAAATGAAACATCTTTCTTTGCTAGCTCCACCAATGGTTTGGAAATCTTAGAGAAATTCTTAATAAAGCATCAGTACTAGCCAGTGTGGTCAAAGAATGACCTTCCATCTTTAGTTATTTCAATTTGTTGAGTTATTTCTTGGATAACCCTTATTTTTTCAAGGTCCAACTCAATCCCCTTCTATTATAGTCTATGCTACAATACAATGCCCTCTTGGACCATCAAATGGCATTTATGCCAATTAAGCCTAAGATTTATCTCCACACATCTTTTCAACACTTGCTCAAGATAGTTTAGGACTTGCTTGAATGTAGCCCCATAGGTGAAGAAGTCATCCATGAATACTTCCATCCTATTACTGATTTGCTATTGAAAGATGTTAAGGACAAGGCATTGGAATTTTGAAGGCCATTACGTAGTCTAAATGACATCTTTCTATATGTGAAGATCCCCTAGGGACTCATGAATGTGATTTTGACCTGTTCCTCCACTACTATCTAGATTTGGTTATAGCCATTATAATTGTCCAGAAATCTATAGTAGCAATGCCTGGAAAGTATGTCCAAAACATAGTTCACAAATGGCAAAGGAAAATGATCCTTAAATGTTTCCATGCTCAACAACCTAAAATCAATGAAAACCTTCCATTTTCCACCTTTCTTTAATACTATCACAAGTGGGCTAACCCACTCACTACCACAATGGCATAGATGAAGTTCACCTTGAGGAATTTTTCAATCTCCTCTTTGATAATCTACTTGAGTTTGTGGTTCAATCATTGTTGTAGTTGACTCTTGGGTTTAATGGAGGACTTTGTGTAGATGTGATGCTGGCATGTCCTTGGATTAATTCCAATGAGTTTAGAATATGAACAAGCAAAGGCTATTGACCATTTGTTAACCACCTCTAGTAGCTTCTTTTTTCTACATAGGAGCAAGGTTGACATTGATAATGACCAGCTTCTCATTTTTCAAAAAATCATATTCCATTTCAGCCATTAGAGCTTTTAGCTTAAGGGGATCTTATTTGAAGCTCTTAGGAAGTTCCAACTCTCCCCAATTGGTTTCATTACATTCATCAGAGAGTTGGCAATGGAGTTGCTCTAGTTCATCTATTCCTTCAACATAGGCACTTTTTAGGCTTTAGTTTATTCCATGCATAATGTTGAACTATTTTTTTCTTCAACTATCAGCCATTGGGTGTCCTCTTGTTTTGTGGCTATTACGTACAAGCATCTTTAAACTTCTATAATATTTGCACACTATCTATATGCTATGAGTGTTGTACTTTTGATGGTCCACAATTTCTACATGAAACACACTTCTTCTCTATCTTTCTAAATTCTTTCTTCTTTAATATATCCAAGGAGAGGTCTCTAATTCCTAGCTGCACATCAATTGTACTTAGCCAAGTTGTTCTCATACTAATAGGGAAGTCCCCCTTGTAGTTATCCACTCTAAT
The DNA here is from genome assembly GCA_015680685.1 of Gnetum montanum. Classification (NCBI taxonomy): domain Eukaryota; kingdom Viridiplantae; phylum Streptophyta; class Gnetopsida; order Gnetales; family Gnetaceae; genus Gnetum; species Gnetum montanum. The sequence continues at coordinate 15,218 of MNCI01020060.1, forward strand.
CATCAGGAAGTTAGTAAGATATGATTGCCCATAGATGGTGGTTATAATTTCCTCCACCAATCCAAAGGGGATAATCATTGATTGATCTACTTACTTAAGAAAAATGTTGTTCTTCTTGAGTGAAGGTAGGTTCCAGGCTTTGTACATTTCTTGTGAGATTAAATTAACACTAGAACCTGAGTCTAGAAGAGCCTTGCAATGTTTATTTCTAGCGATTTGCAAGTAAATGAGGAGACTCCTAGGATTAGATCTCTTACTAGGAAGATGGTTAGCCTTTATCCAATCTCTAATCTTGTGGTTCAACATTATAGTATGCACTTTGGTAGGCATTTTTTTTAAAGGGATGGAAGGATGTTGTGAAGGAGGAAGGAGAAGCAAGGTCAACAGTTACATGTGTCTGTGAGGGCTTGATAGGACTATTAGTTTGGAAAAGGGTCATTTTTGAGTTTTAGTATCTAAAACACTTGGCTAAGAAGCCAATTTTTGGTTAACAGCTCTTGTGAAATTTCTTTACTACTGCTAAACTAGAAGTTTTCTCTGCATGGATGGAGTAGGTGGTAATTGAGTTAAGGATGGAGGTACAAGTGTAGAAGGATGAGGAGTGTAATAGAGAAATGGGGATTCACCTCTTGGAGATTGTGCTCTATAGTATTCAAAAGGGTAGTAATGGTTTTGGAAAGAAGCATGATTAGAAGAGTCATGTGGAGAAATGAATTTCTAAACATAGTACCCATATAGATTTGGCTAATGGTAAGGGTACTGCTACCTTGCTAGTGGCATCCCCCATGACTATGGGTGTTGTCATTACTAGCACTACTCATGAGATTAAAGTGGAACTTCACTCGAATAGTAGGCTTATTGGTGGAATTGCTGTAGTTGCCTTCAGGATAAGGAAACCTCTTAGGTGTTTGCCATTTTTCCAAACAAGGATTCAATGTTTACACCTTGGATTTTTGCAAGTGAAACATAGTTGAACAACATCCCTTAGGATTTTCATACTAGCACAAGTCACACCCCTTATCATCTAATTCAAAATCTACAACCTTGTCCACTATAGCAACTTTGCCCTTATCCTTTTGATGGGCATGCTTAGCTTCTCTCTTTCTCCTTTTATCATGACCACTAGTTTGCTCTTTGGACTCTTCAACAATTCTGAGAGTGGTTTGGAACTTTTCATCCAAAGAGTCCCACATTTTATCAACCTTGGCTGATATTTCAAAAATAGATTACTAAATTGACAAGGTTTTTCATTGCATCACTTCATCAAGTGGTGTCACCTCCTCATTGTCATAAAATTGGACTTCTATTTTCCCAATAGAATGATCCTAGTTGTACTCCTCTATACTTTCTTTCTTTCCTAGTTCATCCTCTTCTTTGATCACATGCTTAATTAGCCTTTGGATCTTATGGACCATTATCTCTAAAAGCCTTCCTTAGGCATAGACCTCAAGAGTTCTCCTCATTTCTATTTGGAGCCAATCTATGATATGGTGTAGCTAATCCATTTGAGAATAGCCATGGCCTGGGCATTAGTGTAATAGAGAGTAATACCTATCCATGGCTGCATCCAAGGATTCATGTGTTTTTTGCTTTCAACCTTGGGCCTACCTTCTCATGTTAGATACTTGGAAGTATGTCTAATACTTTTCATTGAAGAGTTCAAGCATGATACTCCATCATTGGATTAATTCTAGCTCTAAGGATTGGTCCCAACTTTCAGCCTCCTTGATGAGTGTCTTGAGAAATAGTTTCAATTTTGACCATTCATTCTTAATGTTATGTAAGGCACATGCATCATGAAAGGCTTGAAGATGATTCTGTGGAAAAGAATTGTACCCTCCTTAAAAATTAGGATTATTGTTCATGTCCAACCATTTGATCTAGTTTTCCTTCACATGCCTTATTAGAATCCTAATCGCCTTTGCAATGTTAAACCTAGTTTTTGTACCAACTAGAGGCTCATCATAGTTATAACCCTTATGGTGGCCATGATGCCTGTGATGCCCTCTGTTATCTCTTCTTTCTTTATGGTTGACCTTCCTTGATTTTCCATTCCCCTAGTATTTATTATTCTAGTAGGATCTATGGTCATCTCTATCCCACTAGTCACCACCATCATGATTTCTCCCTTTATGGCTTTGGTTGGAGTTGGAGTAGAAAGATCATGAGAACGATGAAGGTTAAAATGATGAAGGGATAGCACCAACATGGTGCTTGATGCTCCTTCTCCAATCTTGATCATAATCACCATGTTTGTCATTTTCATGATGCTTATCATTGTTCTTACCTTGACTCCATTCCTTTAAGGCCCCATGGTCATGGGATCTATTCTTCCTAGAACTATGGTTGTTGATAGTTAAATATAACTTTTGGTTAAGGGCCCCTTCATCATAGCGAAGGGGATGAGAGTCAGTGTATTAAGAAGCCCCTACAAAGAAAACTTATCTTTCATTTTGGCCCAATAGGAATAGGGGTTTCATGAATTAGTGAATTTGACTCTTGCAACAGCGCCCAATGATATGAATCACCACCATTCACTGAGCGATCCAGTCAAATTCTATAGACTATAGTAAAACACCACAAAATTTTGCATGTTATAATCAATCTTCATTATGTAGCTTTCACCCACCACAAAAGTTTGCATGTTATAATCAATCTTCATCATGTAGCTTTCACCCCATGAAACCCGAGGTAAAATTTCATTGTAAATGTGAAAATTGTAACCCATAATGGGTAATTTCACATACTTTATACTTTTGGGGCTGAAAAAAGCCTCATAAGTGATCAAAGCCTCATTTCTTGAGTGAAAACATCATCTAGTATCTATATTTAGACTTGGGGGAGTTAAAAATTCCTTTTGAAATGTCAAAAATGGCAATTCGATGGGTTTTATGGGGGTAATACATTTTTCTACGTTGGAAACACATATAGGGAGTAGATCTCACCTACCCTTAGCATGGAAGGGTGAGGGGTTTGAAAACATTTTCCCCTTCAATGTGGATACCAAATGCACAACTTAGAAACTTTTCCTAAGGCTGGAAACTTTTCTCCATCAACCTAGAAAGTTTCCTACTAGCATGGAAGTTTCCCCCTAGCTTGGAAACTTACCCCCCCACCCCCCAACCTAGAAAGTTTTCCTCTAGAGTGAAAAATTCAATCCCCCAGCATGGAAGCCACAAAAGAAAAAATTCATTAGTTCATGCAGTTCAATGTTGATCAACCACTTCAACAAGCATGGTGGAGAGCTTAGCGTGGAAGATTCATCTCTAGCATGAAAGGTGTGCCCTAGTTACTATTTATAGTAAATGAAATGGCCATGGGGGGAAGCACTTACTATGTATGGTAACCCTCCAAATTTGGGCATCCATCTCACCTAAATTTGCAACAAATTTTTAGTTGTTTCATAGCTAATTTGTAGCCAAATCATGGCCAATTTTCATCCCCATTCATGGCCCAAAGATCCTATAAAATCTAACCTTCAACACCATTTATAAGTTTCAAATTTTTTTAGAAAGTTAAGAATTTTTTTGTTCAACAATTTTTGACAAATTTGAGCAACTTTCGACATACAAGCAATCTTGGTTCTAGCAATTTTTGAGCATTATCAAGCAATTCGCATTCACACAATTCCACACTTGCAGCATTTTCAAGCACTCAATGGCTTTTGCAAGTTCACATACTTGCATTCTCTTGAACCCCAATGTGGAAGTATTATGGCTTGGAGATTTGGTGGATTTTTGGGGTCAACACTATACTTTTGGAATTTCCAAACCCCAATGTGGAGCAATCTAACATCCAAATTTTCCACCTTTCTCATCCCCCAAGTAGTGACTTAATTGGCAAATCAAAGGTTATAGTAGTGAAGGAAGTTTTAGGAGCATTAGGAATGGCATAGCACTTAGATTGTGGAGAAAATTACATCACCTTCAATGAGCATTGAACTCCTAAACAAGTGAATCTCCCCTTTTTTTGCTCATCTAGGCACCATTTGTATGCATTTTTCTAACTTATTCTTTATTTCTTTCTCAATAAAAGTTTAAGTTTTAAGTTTTGTGTTCAAAAATAAATTTTATTTTCTATCCATTACTCAGATCTACTTATATTTCATGTTTTGTATCTCATAAGTCCCTAATTCATCTACTAGACTAGCTAAGGTGCCTCAATTCCCATTTTTATCATAGAGGCCTTGGGGATTTAGGGTTGGGGAACTGCTTACACCAAGGATCTTTGGTTTTCTTCTAGTGATGAAGGTTTTCAATTGCAATAGTTTTTCATGGCATTAGAAGGAGGGCCTTTGCCCAAATTTTGTGGCCAAATCTATTCTTTTTGTTATTATTTTGCAATATTTTTCTTAATTTTCATAGCCAAAACCTTTGAAGAATCAATGTTATTCCCCCAGCTCCAACCCCCCACCCCCCACTAATCACCAAAACTGTAGTGCCAAAATTATAGGTCATTGCATCTTGGCTTTTCATGTTGATGAGCGGCAAGGTACCCCTACACTCAACCATATGAATATGAGTGTTTCATGCATGATCTTGTTGAATTTCAAGGACTAAGTACTTATGCACCATTGTGAACAAAGATAGGTTGGTTGATCGTTGTTTTCCCAAGCTTATCTATATGTCACGATTGTATGGTTAAGTAAGCTTGAGACATATGATTTTTATAACTTTTATGTTTTTATGTCCTATGCTAGTAGAGAAGGAGAGAGGTAACTAAGTGACTAATTTAACTTAATTACTCATTAACTAAGTTCTAACTAATCCTAACACCAGCATCTGTTCCCATTTACCATACACATCTTGAACCAGTGCAACACTACTGGGATTATCAAACGCTAATCATTACTAGGTTACCAAGTATTACACGCATGATCGAAGTGGTCGTGCTTGTGTAATTTAATGATTTGCTTAATTGATCAAAATGAATTATTATGCTAATAACAAAAATGTAAAGTGCATAAAATATAATAAATGCATAGGAAAATAAAATGAAAGAAATGCATAAGAAAAAAAATCTCAAGGGATACAAGGATGAATCAAAGAGCTTGTCTTTATTGTCGTACACAAGGTGTGCTCAGGTACACAATGCTTGAATGAAGATCTGTCTACACTTAGACCTCTTGCTGCTACGAGCACTTGGAAAATACTCTAACTTTCAAATAGATTACAAGAGTTTCGCTACTTGACTGCTAAAAGGCTTCTCCCCTAATTGTGTGCCTAGGAGCTGTATTTATAGGATTAGGAGCAACTACTCTAATAATTAGAGTAACTGATCTAATAATTAGAATAATTGCTAAACTAACCACTAGAGTAACCTCTCTAATAATTAGAATAACTCCTAAACTAACAGCTAGAGTAACCTCTCTAATAATTAGAATAACTACTAGTGTAATGGCTAGAGTAACCACTCTAATAATTAGAGTAACTGCTAGAGTAACCACTAGAGTAACTGCTCTAATAATTAGAATAATTACTAGAGTAACCACTCTCATCATACCCCCATGATTGAATGAGAATTCATCCTTGAGTTCCTTACAAAATATTGGAAAGGTATGGGATTATTGACTAATTAACAACTAACAGTGAAATGGGATGACAAACACAATGTGCCCAGTGAACGGGTCAATAAGCATATTACAACATTAGTGTTCATGACCATTGTGGTGAACATTCATACATAAATGATATCCAAGCCTTTATTTGGTAGCTTGAAGAGGAAAAGAGAGAGAGAAAGAAGAAGGAGCATGTTGCCACCAATGTTGAGATTGTGCCCTCTATTGTTTATCCATAGCCATTCCACCAAACTTGCTCCTTTCATAAATGTTCTAGTTCCAATCCATCCTGAGTGCTTCCTTCAAGCCCAATCCATTATTTTTATGATTTCCATCTACATGCACAACATAGTCACAAATCAGCAAGGATAGATAATCCACAATGCAGTTAATACCTTGCCTCGATCTGAAGTGCATTAGTTGAGTTATGGTTATGGCAAAAATTGGTTCAAAGATTTATCACTGGAAACTACCCAAGGTGTAGATGTTAGAAAATTAGTAAAATGGAAAAAAAATTGAAAAATTTATGCCAGGGCCCCCACAACTAAGAGTGAACCTCCAATAGTTATTAGATGGAAAAACATGAGGAACAAGAAAAATGAAAAATATCAATGGCAACACCAATAAAATGGATGTCATGGATGGGGATGAAATAAGAAATGATTAATTATAGGAAATATTTAAGGAAAAGAAGTTAACAATTTCACCAAAAAGAAATGTTAGTGGATTCTCCCCCAAAGCAGGCTCATGCCCTTTATGCCCTCACAAACCCATAAACCAAAGAGTTTGTAGGCTCTAGGAATGTCATTTGGAAGCAAGAGTTTAAAACTTACTCATAATAATTCACCAAAGAAAAACAATGTATCAACCTAGAACTGACTAATGATAAAATCGGCAATGAGGTGGAAAATAGGAAGAAAGTTGAAGAGGAGAGAATGGAATGGAATCCCAAGAACAAGGTTGTGTAAAGCCCCTTGTGTATTTCATGGTTAAGATAACTAAGTAAAACTCATCCTAAATATAGACTCAAACAAACTACATCCAATGACCTCGCATCAACACACTTGACCAATCCATCCACTCAAAGAAATAAGAATGCTTCCACAAAGAGTCACCACCATTCCGAGGAGAGCAAGATGGAGAAGCAGGAAGTGAGAAAGGGCCTTAGTTAGAGAGTTAGAGGGAACATTCAAGCATGGGTAACATGTCTTTTTAATTCCATAACCAGTGCTTGTAGCCCATATTGCTTTATTATGTATAAGGGATGTGCTTTGAATTCTCACATTTTTTGTGTGAGAACCACATCATGCAAAGACTTATTTTTATTCACTTAGCTTCCTAATATTTGATTATTGGTAGAATGGTAAAAAACCCAAGAAAAAGCATCCAAGAACCCAAGAGAATGGGCAGCACAAATGCATCTAATCCCCTTAAAGTCACACCCTTTTCATCCTTTGAGTCTTTCCTTGGTTCCGAAAATACCCAGCCACCAATTCATTAATAAGTTTACTTACAAAAAGGAGACTGTACAGTTTCAAGCCAAAGGAGACCATAGAGTNTGTAAAAAAAAAAAAGTTGGAAAAATGTGTAAAAAAAAATTCAAAAGGAACTAAGGGCCTAGAATTGTTAGCATAGGTAGCCATCTCCCCCACGACTGAGTTGGAAGGAGAAGATTCGAAATAGTGAGCAAGGTTGTCCATCAATAGAGGTAGCATGTGTACTAGCTATCCTAAGCTCATGGAAAGGTTTGGTTTGTTGCACATTGACCAATAGTTTCTTGTCCAGGATCTCAAGTTTATATATTGTCATGGCCCTTGAAAGAAAAGTTGCATAAATAATATAAGGTCATTCCCATAGTGTTTGAAATTTAGTACATTGTGGGACATGTGTGGGATTCCAGTAGAAAACCTTATCTCGTGGTTGATATTTAACTTTCCTAATTCCTAGGTCACAATGTTGTTTATTGAATGCCTTGTGCAACTCGTTAGATGATAGGGTAGCTAGTCGATTTTTATCTAGCACATTAAGGATTACAAACTATTTTTTTGTGCTAGATCAAGGTCAAGGTTGAGGTCACATGTCATGGATAGTGTATGGAGCTCAGCTTGAATGGGAAGCATTGGTAATTTACTGTACACTAACTCATAGGGATAGTAGCCTATAGGGAGTTTCCATGTGGAGTAGTATGCCCAAAGAGCATCGTTCAGTTTAGTGCTCCAGTTTCTCCTAAACTTGATAATGGTTCTTGTCAATATCTTTGTAATCTCCCTGTTGGTAACTTCTGCTTGACCGTTCGCTTGGGGATGGTATGATGTAGTCAATTTATGTTCAAACCCTAAGCATTGGATTAATTTTCAAAAATTTGCACATGTGAAGTGTGTACCATTGTCTGAAAAAAGTGCACATAACACATCAAACCTGTTTATGATATGTTGTTGAACAAATTATGTAGCTGTAGATGATGTACAATCTTTAACAGTAGCTATTTCTACCCATTTTGTTAGGTAATCAATAGAAACAATAATATAAGCTTCTCCATTAGACATTGGTGTAATCAGCCCCATAAAATCAATTCCCCAAATGTTGAAGGGTTCTAATAGTTGAATCCATTGTTGCAGATCCTCCATTCTAGCAGTCCTTTCCCCATCACATTGATAGTGCTTACAAGATTGGATGAAATGATGGGCGTCTCCAAATAATGTAGGCCAATAATATCCTACAAGTAGGATCTTGATGGTTGTTCATCTCCCAGTGTAATGACCCCCACAAGGACCCTCATGAGCATCTTGAAGAATTCATAGTTGATCTATATCCAGAACACATCATAAAACCAAGTCATCAGGACACACTTTGTAAAGTTGTCCATTGATCTTCATATGGTACTTAGCTTGGTGAAGAAACTGTTGTCTCTTCTTAAGTTTTAACTCCTATTGTGTTTGTTGCATAAGGAGATAGGTAAGAATGCTACTGTACTAGTTTTTCTCTATGGTTGATTGATTATTCACTACACCAGCAAAGAGGAATTCATCAGGAAAATGATCAGAAACTGGATACTCATCCTCTTTGTTGTCCCATCACAACCGAGATAAATGATCGGCAACTACATTCTCAGTGCCCTTGTGATCAATCATCATTAAATCAAACTCTTGTAAGATTACAAGACATTGTATGATATGAGGGCTTACCATTGGCTTATTCATGAGGAACTAGATTGCACTATGATATGTATGTATATATACTTTATATCCCAATACATAGTGTCTAAACTTTTCTAGTACAAACACTACATCTATTAATTCTTTCTCTATGGTAGTGTAGTTAATTGGTGCACCAACGATATGTCTACTTACATAGTGAATGTAATAAGGATGCTTCTGGTGATCTAACTATGTAAGTATAGCTCCTAAAGCATAGTTGGATGCATCATTCATGATATGGAATGGTTTGGACTAGTCAGGAGCTTGTAGAATGGGTGTTTTTACTAGCTTCTATTTTAGATTTTGGAAACCTAATTTGCATTCCTTAGTCCACTTGAAAGGTACGTCCTTTTCTATTAATTCCACCAATGGTTTGGCAACCTTTGAAAATTTCCCAATAAATATCCTATAGTAGCCAGTATGTCCAAGGAATAACTAAATATCTTTGATAGTTTTCAGTTGATGAGTAATTCCTTGGATGATTTTGATTTTCTCAGGGTCTACATATATCCCTATGTGTGCAATTTTGTGCCCTAGTACTGCAACTTCTTGGACCATCAAATGGATTTTTTGCTAGTTGAGCTTCAAATTGGTTTCTACACATCTTTTTAACACTTTCTCCAACTGGTCCAATGCTTGATCAAAGTTTGCTCCATAAGTGGAGAAGTTGCCCATAAAGACCTCCATGTCATTCCCTATCTATTGTTGGAGTATTCTTAGAACTAGTCGTTGAAATGTTGTAGGGGCATTGCACAAGCCAAACGACATCTATTTGGATGTGAACATTCCCTAGGGACTGGTGAACGTAATCTTAGCTTGGTCTTCTAGGGCTATTTATGTTTGGTTATATCTACTAGATCCATCTAGAAAACTGTAATAGCAATGCCCTGCGATGGTGTCTAAGACTTGGTCGACAAATGGAAATGGAAAGTGATCTTTTAATGTTGCCATATTTAGTAACCTGAAATTTATGCACATCCTCCATTTGCCTCCCTATTTAGGAAAAATAACTAAGGGGCTAACCGATATCTATCAACAATGGGGTATATGAACCCAGCCTTGAGAAGGTATTCGATTTCTTTCTTAACTACTTGCTTCAGCTTATGGTTCACTTGCCTCTATGTTTCTCTTTGAAGCTTCATGGAGGGATCAATGTAAATTCTATGTTGGCATATCCTAGGATCTATTATAGTTAATTCAAAATATGACCAAGAGAAAGCTTCTGACCATTTATTTATTACCTTCAATAGTTCTTCTTTTTGTTGAGGAGAAAGCTTAGCATTGATAATTACTGGTTTTCCATTTTTAAGGAACGTGTATTCCATATAGTTAGGTAATGGTTTCAGCTTGAGGGGCTGTTGCTTAAATTTCTCAGGGATTTCCAACTTTTCCCAGTTGATATTTTGAAGGTTAAGACTTGGAAGGTGGTGGTGGACTTGCTTTAATGCATCTATGTTATGAATGTAAGTACAAGTCAAACCCTCAGTTGGTTCCATGCATATGAGTAAACTACTTTCTTAATCAGCTATCAACCACTAGGTGTCTTCCTATCATGTGGCTACTGCATATAGGCATCTTTGTATGTTGATCACTTATACACACTGATTACATGCAGGCAATGTTAAACTTTACACAACCCATGACCTCTGCATACAATTACACACTGTGTCATTGTATGCGATGCATAGAACTTTCTTCTTCTTGATTTTTTGAATGTGTTTTATTTTGATATTTCCAAGGAAAGATCACGAATTCCTGGGCATGCATCAATGGTTCTTAGCCATGCTCTTTCCATTATGATTGGGAAGTCCCCCTTATCATTTTTTACTTGAATCACTAGGAAGTCAACTAGGTACAACCACTCACAAATAGTGGTAACAATGTCTTTCACCAGTCCCAATGGAACAGTGATGGACCGGTCGACCAACTCTAGATAGATGTTGCTCTTTTTCAATGGAGGTAGGTTCTAGGCCTTGTACATTTTTTGAAAAATCAAGTTAACACCGGAACTTGAATCCAAAAGAGCCTTGTATGATGCATTTCTAGTGATTTGTAAGTATATCAAAGGACTCCCAGGATTAGAGAATTTCTTAGGAAGGTGTCCAGCTTTAATCCAATTGATGATGCCATGTGTTAGCATCACTATATGTGTTGAGTGTGGTGATTGGGTTGAAGGAGGCTCCAAAATTTTAATTGATACTGAGGCGTCTAAGGAATCAACTGCTTGTGACTGCAAGGGCTAAGTTGGATAGTTGGTTCTAAAGAAAGTTCTTTTCTTCATGTGGTTGTTGGAACCAACAGTAGGTTGAGAGTTAAAAACCCTTGTGGTGTTACATTACTGCAGCTGGATAGGGATTTCACCTTGCATCACGAGAGCAGGTGGTAGTGGAGCTATTTGTGGAAGAGATGTGGCCAAATGAGAAGGATGATATGCTTGCAGAATATCACCTCTAGAAGAGGGAGTCCCATAATACTCATGAGCTTGGTAGTGAGGTTGAGGAGCGATGTGACTAGTAGAGTCATGTGGAGAGATTGGCTGCTCCACATAATATCCATGTGGGTTAAGTTACTGGTAAGGATATTATTGCCTTAGTGGTGGCATTCCCCATGATTGTGTGCATTGCCACTATTGATATTGCTCAATCGGTTGTGGTGGAGTTCCACTAGAATAATACGTTAAGGGTTGGTGGAACTGTCTTGGATTACTTTGATGGTAAGGTAACCTTCGGGGTGCTTGCCATTTGTTCAATTGTGGGTTGAGTGCATACACCCCAGACTTCTATAGATGTGAGATTATAGGGTAACATCTCTTAGGATGGTCATATTGACATATCTCACATTCACTATCATTTTCTATTTTTGAATCCACAACATCTTCAATGATGGCAACTTTGCCCTTACCCTTGCTACATGCATGTTCAGCTTCTCTATTTTTTCTTTTCTTACTACCTTACTCTCTAAACTCCTCTACTATTTTAATAATAGTTTAAAATCTATTGTCTAGGGAATCCCACATTTGGTCTACCTTCACTGAAAATTCTGATGTCATCTTTTGGATAGGCAAAGTTTTCCTATTCATCATCTCTTCGAGTGGTAACTCTTCTTCATCCTCACAAAATATTACTCCCCTCTTTCGAAGGGAAGGATCTCGATTATACTCTTCTACACTTTCCCTCTTTCGTAGGTCACCTTCTTCCATAGCAACTTGCTTCAATTGTCTTTGAATTTGATGGGACCTAAGCTCAGATAGTCTCCTTAGGGCATAAGTCCCAAGGGTTCTTCTCGTTTCATGGCTAAGCCCATCCACAAGATGGCGTAGTTGATCCCTTTGCAAATAACCATGGCTAGGACAATGATGTAATAGTGCATAGTATTGGCCCATGGAAGAATCCAATGGTTCATGTCCTCCTTGTTTCCAGTCTTAGATTTTCTTTCTCAAGTTAGACACTCAGGAGTATATTTCGTACTTGTCATTAAATAGTTCTAAAATAGTACTTCACCTATGAATGTATTTTGATTCTAAAGACTGGTACCAGCTTTCTACTTCTCTAACTAATGTTTTTGGGAACAACTTAAGTTTTTGCCATTCATTCTCTATGTTCTGTAAGGCACACGCATCATGGAATGCTTGTAAATGATTCTGAGGATCAGCATTGTATCCCCCTTCAAATCGTGGGAGGTTGTTCATATCTAATCTCTTGATCCTACTATCTTTCTGATGCCTTGTTGGAATTCTAATAGCCTTAGTTATGTCTAACATACTTTGAGTAGCAAGTAGGGGTTCATCATGATTGTCTCATCCATGGTGTCTATGATGCCTACATTATTCCCTACTCTCCCTTCTTCCATGTCATGACTCTCTAGAGTGCCCTCGTCCCCTTTCTTGGCTATTTCTTCTATGAATTCCACTTTTCCTACCTCTATCCCCATGATCTTTTTCTTTATGACTACATCTGGATACTGAAGAAGAGGATGAAGGTGAAGAAGAAGGAGAACCGTCACCATGACAATGTCTGCTACCTTCTCTTCTGCGATCTTGGCCTCGATTGCGATTGCAATAAGAATGTCCACCTTTATCATGATTTTGTGTCCCTTTTCTGGATTCTTTATGCCCATGGGCATCAAAACCTAGGTTATGAAAAGTGAAATAAAGGTTTTGATACCCAACCCCTTGGCCAAAGTCAAGGGGAGGAGCATTGTTGTGTGGGCAACTGCTTGAGGTAGGTTAACCACCCTCATTTTCACTTAAGGCATGTGGGACATCCTAGGACCACTTACCCTTCAAAGACTTATGATGTCTCTCCTATTGCAAGTCCCTTTGANGAGGATAAAGGTGAAGTCTGGTATATACTCATTGGGATGAATATATACCACTCAAACTTGTTGAGGGACTAGCGAATCAACATCATGTGTATTACGCCACCGACTGTTTCTTGTTTTAGACCTAGGCAGTGAGGCGCTTTCATACAAAGAAGGAGACATAATTGTTTGTTCAATGTGTAATGTATTCTTGTTTATTATTTTCTCAATCAACCCTAATGGTTTGTTCCAATGATGCGAATGATTTTCTAACTTCTAATTAGCGCATAAATAGCTAAGTCCCTAGCAATGGTGCCAATGATGAGCAGCGAGGCACCCCTACACTCAACCATATGAATACGAGCGTTTCACGCACGATCTGGTCAAATTCCAAGGACTACGTGCTTATGCACCCTTGTGGAAAAAGGATGGGTTGGTTGATCATTATCTTCCCAAGCTTACCTACATGTCATGATTGTATGGTTAAGTAAGCTTGAGGTATATGATTTTTATAGCTTTTATGTTTCTATGTCCTACACTAGTAGGGAAGGAGAGAGGTAACTAAGTAACTAATTTAACTTAACTACTCATTAACTAAGTTCTAACTAATCCTAACACCAGCATCCGTTCCCACTTGCCATACAAATCTTGAACCAGTGCAACACTACTAAGATTACCAAATGCTAATCGTTACTGGGTTACCAAGCATTACACGCATGCTCGAAGTGGTCATGCTTGTGTAATTTAAAAATTTGCTTAATTGATCAAAATGAATTTTTGTGCTAATAACAGAAATGTAAAGTGCATAGAATAAAATAAAATAAATGCATAAGAAAATAAAATGAAAGAAATGTGTAAGAAAACAAATCTCAAGTAAACAATGCTCAAACAATGCTACAAGGATGAATCGAAGAGCTTTTCTTTATTTCCATACATAAGGTGTGCTCAAGTAAACAATGCTCAAATAAAGATCTATCCACACTTAGACCTCCTGCTGTGAGCACTTGGAAAATACTCTAACCTTCAAAAAAACTACAGGAGTTTTGCTACTTGACTACTAAAAGACTTCTCCCCCAATTGTGCACCTGGGCACTGTATTTATAAGCTTGGGAGCAACTACTCTACTAATTAGAGTAACTGCTCTAATAATTAGAATAACTACTAAAGTAACCACTAGAGTAACCTCTCTAATAATTAGAATAACTCCTAAAGTAATGACTAGAGTAACCTCTCTAATAATTAGAATAACTACTAAAGTAACCACTAGGGTACCCACTCTAATAATTAGAGTAACCACTAGAGTAACTTTTCTAATAATTAGAATAACTGCTAGAGTAACTGCTCTCATCACATGGCACTTTCTATAAATTTTACAGCCCAAAACTAATGTTGATATCTCTTTCCCACTATTATTTTTTTTCTTTTATTGCTAAACTTTATTCTCTAGTTTCTAAAGTGGGTGGTTCAACTCATCCGTGAGTTGGCATCCCACCCACTTTTTCAAGCTAAGAAAATTATAGCTAAAACCAATTTTAGTGGAAAAAATACTAACTTTCCACTTTGGTCTTCCGCCTTTCACCCCATCAACATTGAGGTAGAAGGTGTGAAATTCTCATCATCTCACCCCCCTTCTTTTCCTCCCCCCTCTTCCATAACTAGCATGGAAATAGTTGGGAGGGCATCATTCATGAAGTTTGGAACCAATTTAATAACTAGCTCTACTTTTATTGCAAGTTGAAAGCCATTTTCTAGTTTTTGGAAGCTAAAACTCCCAAGGAATCCAACATTGTCTTTACCCCCTCCCCCTTCCCCAATAGCAGAAACCTCAGCATGAAAGTTGCAAGCAGTTTGGGTGCTATAATTTTACAACATTTGCTATGAATTCTTAGAGTAAATCCAGTGTGGAATCCTTAATAAACATTTAATTTTTGTTGCACTCTTTTGCACCACTAAAATAATGTTGGTTTCCATACCAACCAAGCCTGTTTTTTTCTCCTTTGTGATAAAATTTGGTAACTTGCTAAAACCATCTTTGAAAATTACCAAGTTTCCATTTTGATCTTCTGACTTTTCCCCCCTCTCTCCAACATTGAAATACGATGGTGTGAGATTCCCATTATCTCATCCCATCCCCCTTGGCCCTACACCCCAAACCCCCTCCCCCCACCTTTATCCTTCTTTCCCCCCTACCATACCCAATATAGAGGTAGTTGGGAAGCCAACTTGGGTGAGGTTTGAAGCCAACATTGCCAATATTCTATTTCTAGTAAAGGGGTAAACCCACTTTATCCCCACTTACTAATTATAGTAAGTAAGTCATTTTTTACCTTTTTTATTTCCTCTAAGAGTTCTTGAATTCCACTCACTATAATTTTCTCCTATTTTAACATTTATAGCCTATTCTTAAGCAATTCTCAGCATTATAGCCATGTCTTTCTAAAAATCCACCAAATTGTCGTTCACCTTCACTAGTGAAGGTCATAACCAACAAGTCATGAGGTTGTATGATCCCAAAGGCCTTATCATCATTGAGTGTAGGTGACCTTTAAGAGTCATAGGGGAGAGTCCTAATTTTACAACCATTAATGAAAATATAACTTCATTTGTGCCAAAATACAAGTAAGCATGCTAATTCCATGAATTGAAGATGAGGCCAAAATGGAGTTTGAGCTCATACACAGGGGTGGAAAAGAGTACATCCCTTCCCTATATGAAGAAATTCCTCTTAAAGACATCTATTCTAGCATCCTAGCCTAATTTATTATAGTAAAAGAGGAGGATGAAAAGCCTACATTTGGGGAACAAGAGGAAAAGAAGGATGAATTTAAGGCAAAAACTAAACCTGAAAACATCCATGAAGGACTATTCCAAAAAAACATCCCCCAAAGTCATAGAACCTTCCCCTAATGATTTTTTTTCTCCATGGGCATGGTTCCACCATCATCCAGTCCTCCATACCCTACTATGGTAGATCCCACATTGATCGTAGCCACATATCACACTCAATCAATGCCACAAATAACAAACTATAACACATCAATGCCATTTACAACACAATCTCGATATGTAAAACCATCAATGATGGCTTTTACCACTATAAATCTATTAAATCCTCACATGGAGTCCACCTTGAGACCCCCAACAACAAAAGCATCACACACCACATATCTCCCATTTGTGCCTCAAGTACTAGCACAAACATCTTTTTATTTGTTTGGCCCACAAGCCCCCTCTTCCTAAAAGATTGGTAGAAATTGAAAGATTGATGTTTTATTTTGATTGATGATTCTTGAGCTTTACTTTAAAATATGGGAATACTAGCTTCTGTACAACTAGCTTAAGAAGGGAAAAAATGTTTTGTCCACCATAACAATCTCTTTTCCTCATGCTTCTTGACATTTGTGATATAATTTTTCCTGTATCTAGATCATTTGTACTTGAATACTGGTGCATTTACTTTGTTTCATTTTGTAATGGAGGAACACCCTCTCCTACTACTAATATTCTACATATGCAAATATAGCTTTCAAGATCATGCAACTCTATTTCATTAGTCATGTCTCATTTATATTATTTTGAATATTACTTAAATATGAAAGTGCAACGCTGCTTGATGGCTCATGCAATCAGGGTGCCCTGTTATTATTTTGGCCTTAAGACTATGTTTCCATGTATTTGTTAACATTTGGACATGTTTTGAGCCTATGAAAGTGTAGGTTTCCTATAAGATACATTAATTGTCTTTGAAAATGAAATTGAAACTCTATCACATTTAACGATGTAGAGGATCTATCAGAAAAATATCATATTTTCATAAAAAAATAATGACAAACTTTACAAATTCATGAGGAACAATGAAAATAAATCATATAAATTATTTACTGCAACATTATATTATAGTTTTAAATGGGTAGTCATAGCATAGAAAATAAACACATGCATCTCACCCTTAAATGGCATAACCTACATGTTTGTTCTTTCTTAAGAGAGTTGAGAAGTTGAATCCATCTTCCACTTTCAATTTTAAGATGATGAAAACTTAAGAAAAGCTTGCTAATGACACTCCAATACTTGATTAGAATAGCAACCAAGAGATAGTAACCATCTATAGCTAGTGTATTACATATAATGTGATGTAAATAAAATTTTATATTGCTTTTTACATTAAACCACAACTATGTTAAAACCTTCAACTTAACTAAAAGGGCCATCACCCAAAGGTTCAATGCTCATCTTGCTAAGGTAGAGTTCTAGGAGGATAGTGAATGAGCAAAAGCCTAACCTCTTCTGAGTAGTTACACCTAGGTTTGAACCCATGCCTAACAACTTAAGAATTAAGCACCTTACCATCACTCTAAGTGGTGGTTCCTAAATGCTATATCATTGATCAAAGCTAGGTTTTTGTCTTGTGACCTATAGGTTATGGGCCCACCATGCTTAACTATCAAGCAAGTCTACTTAGAATTTTATTACACTTCCTTCCAAGAGATATTCCATTTTCTTAAGCATGACATTGATTAAAAATACCAACTATGGTCTCATAAATCCTTAGGAACTACTTTAGAGAATTTATCTTACCTTGAGGTATGCAATCTATAAGTGTATATAATGAATTGATGTAAGGTTTCTACTTCTAAAGATAATAAATTATAATCACATAATAAGATTGAGTAAGGTATTTAAATTTTCACCTTTCACTCATTGAGAAGGAAAGCTTTTTATATTTTTTCAATATCTTTCTAAAGTTTAACATTCAGTCCAAGTTTCCAAATAACACATCCATACAATACAACAGGATAGATCATAGCATCCAAAATTTACTTTGTGACCTTTCAAGAGTAGAGTCTTAAATCCTTGCACTTGCTTTTGAAAACATACAAAGTCTTAGAATCATCAAACATTGTTTCTTTAATGCACTTTTCTCGCTTATAGTTGTTCATATAAATAAGACCCAAACTCTTAAAGAACCTACTATTTGCATATTGTTACCTCTAAAATAGAAGTTAGAATATGTATTTCTTATACTCCAAATTATCAATTTAGTTTTAATAACATTCAGTTGAAGATAAGATGAATGATAATAATTTTCTAAAATTTCCAACATATTTTGCATACCTTCAATAGTGGTGGAGATTAAGGCAATATCATTTGCATAAATCTGAAGATTCACTACTTGGGATTTAATTTTGATAGCATGACTATCTACTATTATTACATTTCATCAATAAAGATACCAAAAAGAGTTGGAGAAAGTGGACAACAATTCTTAACTCTAATTTTGCTTTGGAATTAAAATTTTTTCCCTGAATGGTTGTCCATAATTTCAATAATTACTTCCTTATACAATTTTTAAGTTGTTGCAACCAATTTTAAAAGGAGGTAACTGTGTACTACAAAAGTTTTTTGTTCTTATTTTTTTTATCAAAGAATAAATTTTAATTTGTAATAAAAACTATAAATGATAATAGACTCTACCAAATCTCTCCAACTTTCAATTTCTTAATAAGTTTAATGTCTTCATAAGAACATAAAAGCAAACTAATGTAAGAGTTACATTAAGATCCTATGAAAATAAATGATGGAGATTGAAGAAACCTATCAAGGCTACTGCAGATGAGGAAATTAAATGTTTTTATCCATTTTAACAGTTATTGATCTATCTTATTAAAAGAGTCATCTACAGAATGTTTCGTCCAACTGTAATCTTCAACAATGTCTAAACTATCGACATTATGTTACCATTGAATAATTTTTGTTTGTTGTGATCCTATCCTTACATTAAAATATCCACAAATAAATATTGAACCTGTTGGCGACCTTTTGGGACGTGACTGCCAACGAGTGTCCTCGAACAGGATTTAGGTGCCTGCTGGTCTCTGGCAACACCAAGGCGCAGATACCTCCAAATAAACTCAGTAGTTAATGTGAGTATGTGTGTGTGCTGTTGCGGCGTGCGGTTGTGAGAAATGTAACGATTGCGTTGTGTGTAAACTACAAATGACTTACTTTAAAGAGATTCAGCCAACTTTGCCAAGTACTGTGAGTTCTTGAAAATTTCCTATTTTGTTCAACTGCCTAGTCTACGCGGTCCTTATAATACCTACTTGTAACAAATAAAATTTTGCAAAAACATTTGAGCACAACTCCGCAATCTACTCCTAATTTTCCCCAGAGAAAGAGATAGTTCCACAAGAAAACTAGAAATAGAGCAAGATTCGATGGAAATAAGCAGAAAAGAAAAGAAAGCAGATTTGTGTAGACCTCAAATATTTAAACAAGGTAAAATGACACGAGTAAACACTTCGCAATAAAGCTATCCCAAATTCAATATCTACGAATTGTTCAAACTTCCAAGGCTCAAACAAGCAATATCTTCAAGACAATCCTACTATGCTACCAAAAATTGCTGCGTAAACTACCACGTACGAGACTCCATTTTGACTAGATAATAGATGTCAACGATTGCATTCAAACAGAACCTTTAAAAGACTTGACAATTTCTGATTGAAATACCACGGGAATTCACTTTAAAGATAAAAAGAAGCTATTCTGGTCCCATCAAAATACCAAAGATTTTCTGAACCCTCTCGACTACTGAATTGTTCAACGGCGTGACTACAAACAGAGGCTCTCTTACAACAATCCCAATAGCAGTTCCCACACGTTGCACAATAACGAAATTTACTACTAAAATGCTCTTAAGGCTTTTAAACACAAGCGCTTCTATGGCAAAATTTTAATAGAAATTTCTATCGGGCAACAAGAACAATAAGAGCAATCTAAAAATCCCAAAATTACTTGCCAAGGATGATACTATCTAAACCACTAGCTAAAAAATTTAAACAAAACAAAAAATGAAATACATAACTCACAGGACCATGACAAAGAGGCTGAAATCTTTACTCTAGCAAGCCATCTTACAAGCAATCGTCACAATTTCTTCTTTACAAAGCTCTTCTCAAGACCCCAAGTGTGTCTCCAAGTGAGAGCCCAAGTGCTAACTAGTAGCCTTCCAAAGTGTAATGTATGAGACCTCCCAAAAGTCCCAATGTTATGTGAAGTCCCCTTGATCCTTGACCCCTGAAGCCTTTTTATAGGGTTCAAAGGTAGGTAGGGAAGTTACAATTTTCAAAAATATCCCAAAAATATCTCAAAAATATCTCACCTAACTTTTCTCCCAAGTAATTGGACTATCCAATCAGAAAATTACTTGCCCAACAAGCTAGGAGGTTACTTGTCCAACAAGTTAGGTAAGTTACAACAATTTTGGGTGGTTGCAACCACCAAAGAGATAAAAAGGCTACAATTTAGTTATAAATGTTATAGTTATAAATAAAAGGGATAATAGCCAAATATCTCCTTTTATAGGATGTTACACAAATATCCCATCATTGTCCTTTCCTTTTTAATTCCCTTGTAGTGATAGAGATAGTAACCATGGATTTGATGCATGGGTTGATATGTAAATATACGTATATGTATATAACTGAATGCATAAGTGGATTTGTAATTTCACATTTTAATTTGTGGCACCCCTAATGTAATTCCAGGGCCGATTCTACCTTTATCTTCTCTGCACTTTATTTTATTTCTGAACCCATGTATTGGTAATTGCTGTTCAGATAATAACGGTTTCAAAAATGATGGGAATAATCAGCTGGTTCGTTTCCTCCTCTGCGTGAAACCCGTAGAAAAAAACACATATGCAAACTGGCACCGTGAGAGGAGGTTCTGCCAAAACCGATGGTTTCAGTGGAGGGTTTCGGAGCTGCTGAGAACGTGAGGAACGTGCTAGGCCCTTCTTCTTTCTGCCTGTCACTGCCCATCCGTATTCCTCAGGCGCGCAGTCTTCCCCTGCTGATTCTACAGCATCCTTAAGTTCCCGCGCTGATGGTCGCGGCTCAACAGCCAGCACTCAAGGCGGCGCTCCGGCTGGCGTGCAAGACAATGGCAACGGTAGAGGCCAAAACAACTCCTGTAACAGTGCTTGCGGTAGTAGCAATGGCAGCAAAGGGATGATTTTCGATGCAGGTGCTCTTCAGCAGCAACAAGGATTTCAGTGTGAACAGGCCAGACCGACCAGAGCCTCCTAGCGACCGCTTTGAAGGTCACGTCCACCTAGAATATCAATGACGTTGGCAGCGATGAAGAAATAGACCCGCTGGCTGCATTCACGACAGGGAGAAAGAAAAAAAATGAATTCCTTGAAATGCTGGACGCTGCCACCAAGACCGTCGACGCCGTTCAGAGCCATTTAGGGCCATTGCAAGAACAACTGGTAATAATCCAGTTATGCCTGATATTTGCAGATTTGAGAAGAACACTTCTATTGTCGTGCCCTGACTTTTTTTGAAAATGATGCTTTCTGGTAGAGTATTTTTGGTCTTGCAAGACAGGGCCAAAAACGTGAACTAAATAATGATTAATCAAGGATTTTATTATTTTTCATTTCTAATTCCTGTTTCCTTCTTTTATTCTTTGCCAGTACCCAAATGATCAATTCCTGAACATATCTCTGGCAATGAAAAATTCCTTGCTTGTCAATTTATTCATTATTGGCACATTATCTCTTGCAATCTTTATTCCTTGTCTTTCATATGTGCATCATTTTTTTTCACCAATAATTTTATGGTGTCCCTTAGATCTCATACCAATTGTATGAAATAACACACTTACACTCTCCCATAATAATAATAATATTCACAATGAGTCTTACTGTTCCATGAAATGGCCAAATGTGCCAACATTTCTGCCCCCTTAAAATCTTAAAGAAACTTGTGCAATTCTACTTCAAAACTAAAACATCCTGAAATTTTCATTGCATTTTTACATTCAAGAAGAAATCTTTTTTGAGGAAAATTCCCATTTAACATAAGGTGTGATGGGACAAAAACCTCATTCCTAAGAAAAAATAATAAACTGTACATCATCAAGTCCTTCATGGACTATTCTTGGGATGGAAACTGAATTGTGAGGGTTACCCTAGTGGGAATCCTCATCTCTCTCACCGTTTCATAGGAGATTTCTAATGTGATGAAGGCGGTCTTGTTATTCTCTTGCTTGGTAGAGCTCTCACCTTGATCTACTGGAGCTTTC
>MNCI01020061.1:0-28394 GCA_015680685.1 Gnetum montanum
GTTGCAAGGTTTATCAAAAAGCTCTTCTTTATTGCCGTACATACTAGTATGGTTCAGGTAGAATAGTGCTCGAATAAAGATCCATGCACTCAATGACTCCTGCTACAGGTACTTAGGAAAATATTCTAACATTCAAATGTAAAAACTACAAGAGTTTGGCTACTACTATAAATTATAATTCTTATAAAGATGGTTGGGAGCTTGTATTTATAGTTTTTGCAATAGGGCTACATCAATGAGGCCTCATCAATGTGGTAAACGCTACATCAATGCAACCTTGTCAATGGGGCAACACCACATAAATAGGGCCTCATCAACAAGGCTACATCAAGGGGGCCAATCGATGTGACACATTGACATTCATCATACCCCCATGATTGAATGAAAACTCATCCTTGAGTTCCTTTACAAAATTGAGAAGGCATGGGATTATTGATTGACTCTTAACAAAATAATTGACTTGACAAGACTGAGTGCTCGAGTGTGCAAATCAACAAATTACAAAAATTGTGGTGTTCATGACATAAAATTGAACACCATGACATGACTATAAAAATTTGAACAGCACATCCTCTAATAGCATGAAGACTGTGGTGAAGATCAAGTAGTTCGAGGTGGTGGTGGCTCTTGAGGCTTTGAAGGACCTTCGCCAACTTTAGGCATGTGTGGTGGCTGAGGTGGCTATGATTATCCTACTACGATTGCAACCTTTGGTGGAAGGTGAAAAGCATCAAGTAATTCCTTCATATTCTCCTCCTTACTCCAAGGATCATTCATAGTTCACATGGCATCACTAATGTGGGCTAGCATGAGAACATTCCATGAACAAGGCATTATTAGGAACATTTCCTTTACAGTGATAAACCACACAATGAAATGTTTGTATTTGATGTCAAATATCCTTATTTCATTCTATAACTCTTGGTAGTCATTCATCCCTTGGTTAGGTTCTCAGTAGTTGATTATTGATCTGTGAAGCATGCTTTGAGAACTTCAAGTTATTGTTAGCCACTGCAAGTTTGTCATTGGTGTCCTTATGGTGGTTCAACCTGGTCCCATACAACAAGTATGAGCTGGCCACTTATTTCTCAAGCTCTGACCATGGTCCTTTGACACTCAACATGGCTATGTTTGCATAACAAATATTGGCAATCTTCATGTACTCCATCATCTCCTCAATCTACAATTCCTTTGTGCCAATTTCTACTTTATTATAGGCATCTATTCCATCAACAATGGATGCCAAATTTCTCTGCCTTGCTAGAGTTGCTGGAGGGCTTCATTTGCTTTTGCCTTAGCCAACTAGATATGTTGTTTGTTTACTTCCTTCTATTAAAAAACCTATTCTCTATAATGATCTTTGACATTCTCAAATTTGAGAGCTTTAGATTTCTAGGCAACTACCTTGATTGCAATTTTCTAGTGAAGGCATGCACCTCCTTCAAGGAGAGATTCCTATTCTCTACTACCAATCTCCTCAACTTAGTGTTTGCTCTAGCTATTTGCTCTTACTATTGATGGATGAAATTTGTTAACTATTGCTTGTGTGCATCAAAATTCTATAGGCAATGATTTTATACAATCAAATAGACATTCTCCTAGTGAGCTTGATCCAAGAACTTTTGAATTTTATGTTGTATGGTCTCTAACAAATATCTATAGAACAACACTGTCTCCATTGCATCCTCAACCCCTTTGAGCTTAGACTAAAGATATTCCATAGCTTCATCTCTTGTTAGTTCTAGGTTGAGAAATGCAGGATCAACAATCTAGGCTCTTAAGTCAACAACTTCCATAGCCAAGAATTAGTTCTACTCCTTAGCTATTTCATGTTGCCCCTCCAATATGATATTTTTCCCCTTACCTCCATTAGCTTCAACTAGGTCACAATGATATCATTTGGAAGGTCAAAGAAATCCAAAAGTGGTCACCTAGTTTCCACCAATCAATCCAGCAATTCCTCATACTAAGATACACTTATTCTACTACTTATAGTTCCTACAGATGTCTACACATCTTTAAGTGCAATGATGTCTAGTGTAGATGCCGTAGGAGCACTAAGCATTTCAGCAATCCTGTCTGCAACCACTTCTACTACTGTTTCCTACCCTTGGTGCTGCATCACTAGAATAGTTTCTCCTTCACCCTCCTTCAAGCGCACTGATAAAGTCACAACATTCCTAGAGATTTTTAGGAGTGATTGTTATTCTATCAGAGATACTATGACCTCTCTGGTGTTTGGATTTGACCTCATAGGCAACTGTGTTCTTTGGGCTAAGAAAATGGATCGACCCTCATCCATCAAATTGATCACTTGGGCCACCTAATTAAGGTGACTCATGGTTGGTTTGTATATGAATGGGTCACCATCACTCATGCCTACTTATTACTCTTGTTCACTCAAGAGCCATTCTCTGTATTCGTGCAACCACTAGGTGATTGCAGTAATGTTTGGCACTATTGTTTGAGTAGTAGTTGTAGGTGATGGTCATTGGTCCTCTTCTTGGATAATTGTGACAGGCATTTTATCCTTCATCATTTCCACCCAATTGGTAGCTGGAATAGTTCTGATAGTGTCGTTTGTATAATGGACTATCCCTTGCCTTTGATAGAGCTATGAAAAGGAGAGTGCCTTTTTTCTATGTTTATTTTCTTTAAATTGCTTCCTCATCTCTAGATAAATTAGCTACAAAAGGTTGATCAAGAATCTCCCACTTAGAGTGGCACATGCTTAGGCAGAGAAGGTAGTGATTTTGCTTAGCTTCACTGTAGGATTAAGGTGAAAGGCTACAATCTTATAATGGATCCTCTCTACCAATGTGAGCACACCAAACTCCTTGCAGTCGACACCATAACACCATTACATCCATTCTTTCTTAATGCTTGGATCAGCCTACATTGGAATTTCAGTTAAATTTATCCCTATTTTGGGAACACCAAGCACTATAGTAATGACCTGGACTAAGTAGGACACTAAGATATCCTTGATATTCACTATGGAACTAGGTTGCTTATTATTTCAGAAAAGGAATGTTTCTTCCATGTACCACTCCTTGGTGGTAGTGATGATTGGCCACATGGGAGAGGCCTTCAGCTAGTCCTATACTTCTCTTGGTGCATGTTCTAGAAAAAGGCCAACATTTAATCTAGAGCACCAATTTTTTAACCTCCATTAATTTAATCTAATTTAAGCAAGCCTCTTTTAAGGTCACCTTAAGATTTTCTAGTTGTGTTAGTGCATCATCTTGATGGGAGTGTTTTGTTGCTGCTGCTAGTTCTAGAATCTATCTAATAGATTCCACCTCTACCTCTTCCCTAAGATGACCTATGGCATGGGTTTTGAGTGGCTCTTCCTGGGGCTGTTCTTGGCCTCTTCCCATTCTATGCCATTCCCCCATTGGTTGGGATGGTCCTGCTACCTACATGTGCTTTCCTTTTGGTGCCATCAATGGTCACATCATATCCATGGATTAGTAAATATGATGTGTAACTTTAAAGTTTTCGATACCTTCTCTTATTAGTTAGCTACACTATAGCTAAGGTTGAATCATGATAGATTAATTATTTTATTAATTATTTATTATAAATGTCACCAAAGCTTGTTGAAAAGGTTTAACTCTTGTAATTTGGTGTTTGATAGTTGGTTTTTTAGTTAAACCATTGTGGGAGTTAGAAAAAATCACAAATTTTTTTTTTTCAAAAATGGTACATTTGTAGTCCCCACAATGAATAGNGGGAGTTAGAAAAAATCACAAATTTTTTTTTTCAAAAATGGTACATTTGTAGTCCCCACAATGAATAGCTTACCTCTGATAGCTACAAGGTCAAAGAACAGAGTGATTTGGATAAATGGTTTAGAAGTTGTGGGCTCTAACAAGTTCTGGGCTCTAAAAAATTGAAAAACTCCTTTGCATTTATGAGAAATGGTAAAAATTTAGAAGTGGAATCATGTGTATTTAAAGTATTTTTGCCTTACAATGATAGGGCCCCATATATGGGGCTTCGTATATGGGTCAACTCTATCAATGAGGCCCTATATATAAGGCCCATTGAGCAAATTTTTAAAACTTAAATATCTCAAAAAATATAATGAATTTTTTAATGAAATTCAGGTCCATGGAATTCTAGAAAAAAACCAAGAATGTGATAAAAGCATTGAAGAGGGTCTTTGAAAGCTTAAAAATTTAAAAATTTAATGGATAATGCATTTAATGAAAAAAATTTGTAAAGAACCACATGGTATGATGTAGAAGACGGGTGTACGAAAGATTTGGGTTGCAAGAATGCCTAAGGATAATGTGCTTAACGAACCTAACCAAGAGATATGCAAGTGGGTCCTCCCTATAATAGGCTCATGCCCTTTCTACCCGTACATAACCTCAACCTAAGGAGTCCATGGGCCCCATAGTTGATAAATGATCAATAGAAGTTACGAACCAAAACTTGAAAGATTCTACCTAAGAAATCAAATACATCAGACCAAGACACAAAATCAAAAATATGGAAACCAAGAGTGAGGTGAATTATGGTCAGCATAGATGGATGATAGTGAAGGTGGAATGGAATTACAACTAAGGCCATAAGAAGTCCCGTGTGGAATTTGTTTTTAAAATGACTAAAGAAGATCCATCCTTAGTCCAAACCAAAATCAACCTCTTTCAGTGACTTTGCATCGCCACTCCAAGATTGATCCATCCCCTTGAGGCACAAGAGTTCTCCCACAAACAACCACATATCCATAAAGAGAATAAAAGAGAAGTAGGAAGTGAGATAGGTCCTTAGTTAGAAGGGACCTTTAGGCATGGGTACATGTCTTTTTAGTTCCATAACCAGTGCTTTAAATTTCCATTATGTTTTTTTTCTTTTATTATATATGTTTTTGTTTTTTTTTTCCTCTTTTTTTTTCTTTTCTTTTTGGATGGGAACCACACCATCCAAAAAATTTATTTAGCTTCCTATTATTGGAACATGGAATGGTAAGAAGTCAATGAAAAACACTCAATCATCCAAGTAAGTAGAAGTGTACAAAGAGTATTAAGTTCTCTTGAAGTCACATCCTATTCAAACCNACATCCATGCTAAATCATCCACATAGCTCCTTAGTTTTTTGTAATTGTTTTTACATTTTTTATTTTGCAAATTATTTATTTTAAAACTATTTTATTTTTAAATTTTTTCCTATTTTACATCATTTTTTTTACAGCATCATGAGTACATTTAAACCTTCATTTGATATTTTACTCTTTCTTATATATTTTATCTTGTTTTGTTTGACTATGATTTTTACATTTTTGTTGATAAAAGTGCTTTATTTCCAACAGGACATATCGGTCTCGTGGTTCTTACTAATGGTGGTTTATGCTTTATGTTTGGTTTGCTAATGTCTAGTTTCTATTTTTTAATTTTTGTATTCATGACTCAATCATGGTTTCTTTTTCATGGAATAGGTAGTGAGTCCACAACATTCATCCATTCACAAAATTTATGGTTTTTGTTGTTTTGGAAGTTTAAGGTCCCTNGTCCCCCACAATCGATTTGGAAGGACGAGATCCAAAAAATTGAATGTGGTTGTCCATCCATTGAGAGATTTGTTGTACTAGCTTGCTTGGGCTCACAAAAAAGCTTTATTTGTTGGATGTTGACCAAATACTTTTTATTTGGGCTCTCAGGTTTGTATATGGTCATGGCCCTAAAGAAAATGTTTTAGAAATTATATAAGGTCCCTTCCACAATATTTGAAACTTATTTTTCTATGGTACATGCATGGGGTTCTAGTAGAGAATCTTATCTCCCATTTGAAATTTTACTTTCCATATTCTCAAGTCATGTGGTTTCTTGTTGAATGTCTTGTGCACTTCATTCAAACATACGGCCACTAATTGGTTCTTATCTAGCACATTGAGGTTGATCAATCTTTCTTTTTGTACTAGACTTAGGTCAAGATTCAGTTCACAAGTTGTTGAGAGTGTATGGAGCTCAGATTGAATTGGAAGCATTGTAAGTTTTTTGTACATCATCCTGTAGGGAGAGTAGCCAATAGGAAGTTTCCATGTTGAGCAATAGACCCAAAGGACATCATTGAGTTTCATGCTCCAATATCTTCTATATTTGGATATGGTTCTTGTTAGGATCTTTGTAATCTCTCTATTAGTTACCTTTGCTTGACCATTGGCTTGGGGTGATAGGGTGTTGTTAATTTATGTTTAACCTCTAAGTGTTGAATCAACTTTCTAAAAATGGCATCTATGAATTGAGTTCCATTTTCAGAAATTAGTCACATGGCACCCCAAACCTATTTATAATATTCTTTTGTATAAATTGAGTAGTGGTGAATGATGTACACTTGATGATGGTTGTTTCTTTTGTCATTTAGTGTAGTAGTCAACTACTACAATGATGTATGTCTTTCTATTAGAGATGGGTGTGATGGGATCCATGAAGTCTATGCCCTATATGTCAAAGGGCTCTAATGACTGAATCCACTGTTGATAATCCTCCATGCGTATGGTCATCCCACCATCTCTTTGATAATGTTCACAAAATCAGACAAACTAGTGGGCATCCCTGAAAATTCTTGGCCAATAGTATCCTACCATCAAGATTTTTATGGTCATGCATCTCCCTGCATAGTGGCCTCTACAAGGGCTTTCGTGAGCATCCTAAAGGACATGCAATTGATATGCATCAAGGACATACCAATGAACCAAGCCATCAATGCACACCTTGTAAATATGTCCATTGATTTCCATGAAGTACTTTGCCAGATAAAGAAACTATTGTTTCTTCCCAAAGTCCAGACCTTGTGGCATCGCTTGAGTGAGAAGGCAAGTGAGAATGCCATTGTACCATGTTGTTTCAATGGGAACTTGGGCATTTATTGCTCCTATAAAGAAGCGTTCATATGAAAATTAATTAGAGAGCAAGCTCTCCTTCTCTTTGTTATCCCATCTTAAATGAGAGAGGTGGTTAATGACCACATTCACTGATCCTTTCTGATCTACCATTGTAAGATTGAATTCTTGCAAGATCACGAGCCACCATATGATATGGGGGCTCATAATTGACTTTTTCATTTGGGAGTAGATGGCACTATGATCTATGTGCACAAATACTTTATAACCAAGCACATAGTGCCTGAACTTTTCAAGAGAATACACCACTACCATCAATTCTTTGTTTGTTATGGTGTAATTTAGCTATACATCCACAACGCTTCGACTCACATAGTGGATGTAATATGGATGTTTCTTATTAACCAATTTTGTAAGCACTAAAACACCATAGAAATTTTAGCCCCAAGTTCTCCACCACAAACTTGGCTAAGCATCAGAACGATGGCATTTTTCTCAAATTTTTCTAAGTGTTGAGACTATGCTCTTCATTCCCAAGAGTACGCTCTAGAGCATAGTTAATGTAGTCAGTCTAGAGGCTAGATTTTGTAGATTTTTCTCTAAGTGTTGAGCCTATGCTCACTATGCTCAAGAGTGTATTCAACACTTAGCCACATTTTTCCATGTTTTTTACTGGATTTTGCCTAAGTTTGGGACTACACTCTCACCTAGTCTAGAGCATAGTCAAGAATTGATGGTAATAATGGTCCCTAAAGGCACCCACACCTTAACATCGACATCTGCATTAACTCCAACACACCTCCAACAACAACATTTTCCTTCTTGCACTTCCCCTTCCCCAAAAATTGCAACTACCCTCTATAGAATAAACCCAAAGCATAGTCTCCAAAAGTAACATGTTTTTACATTGTCGAGCATTCTTAGATACACTGCAATGTTCTCCATGTAGCTAGGTAGTGTAGTCACAGTCTCTCACCTTCATAGACTCTATCAAAGCAATGAAACTAATTAACATCACAAAGCCTAACACCGAAGCGTAGTTGGGGTGAGCATGATCCCAACTACCCTAGAGCATAGTCCCAACCATTCCATTACCACATGGTACCATATCTGCAATTCATGCTAACCTTGGACCTATAAATACCCTAGCCCTTAACATTTTAATTGAGGACACTTTAAAATGTGATGGCAATTTGAAATGTATGGGTAATTTGAAATGGTTGGTAGTTTAAAATAGTTGGTAGTTTTTGAATCTTAGCATCTTTATAGTTTGGAATTTTGGAATTTTGGGTGAATAAGACCCAAAGCATACTAGCGAACCGAAGAGAGGTAGAGTTGTAGACAACATAGCCCTACCATAGTCTAGCAAAACACTATCTTCCACAATACACCATGATGGACAACTCGGCAGGCATGGACACAATGGCAAGTGTTAGACTTCATGGCCCAACACCATTGAGACTATGACTATGCTCTCCATTGTGCCTGTTATACATTTTGTACCTTCTAAATCTCTTTTTGGAGTTAACT
Organism: Gnetum montanum; assembly: GCA_015680685.1. Taxonomy (NCBI): domain Eukaryota; kingdom Viridiplantae; phylum Streptophyta; class Gnetopsida; order Gnetales; family Gnetaceae; genus Gnetum; species Gnetum montanum. The sequence goes on from MNCI01020061.1 coordinate 8,382, forward strand.
ATGCTTCCATTTGGGGTGGTGTTCCATTTCTCTCTCCTATTTCTTGCATTTTCTTTGCATTTTTTTGCATTTTCCATGCACAGTCACATTGTACTACAATCAAGAAGTAGTCTCTGTGGGTTGGCACCTCATTTTGGCTCAAACCCTTGACTACACTTGCCCCTATTTAGTGACTATGCTCTACATTTCTAGCAAGGCCCTCATGTAAAGGTGAGGTTAAGGCTATGCATTCATTGACCCCTCTATGATTCCAACCATCAACATTTTCAGTCATTACAAGCACCACTTCCAAAGCATAACTAGATGTGTCCATCATTATGTGAAATGGCTTAGACTAGTTAGGTGCCTATAGAATTGGAGTTTCTATGAGTTTTTCTTTTAGTTTTTGGAATGCATGTTCACATTTCTTGGTCCAAATGAATAGATCAAATTTCTTCGTAAGCTCAACCAACAACTTTGTAATCATAGAGAAATTCTCTATGAATCACCAGTAGTATCCAATATGTCCAATAAATGATCGAACATCTTTAACTATCTCCAGTTTGTGTGTAACTCCTTGGATGACCATTATTTTTTCTGGGTCTACCTCAATCCCTGCTTAAGTAATTTTTTGCCCTAGTACTATGCCTTCCTAGACCATTAAATGGCTCTTCTTCCAATTGAGCCTAAGGTTTATTTTAACATATCTCTTTACTACTTGCTCAAGGCAGTCAAGGACATGCTCATGTGTAGCCCCATAGGTAGAAAGATCATCCATGAAGACTTCTATCTAACTACCATATTGCTATAGGAAAATACTAAGTACTAGGCATTGAAATGTTGTAGGAGCATTGCACAAACCAAATGGCATCTTATAATATGCAAAAGTCCCCTAGGGACTCATGAATGTTGTCCTAGCTTAATCTTCTAGCACAATTTGGATTTGGTTATAGCCACTATAACCATCCAAGAAGTTATAATAGCAATGCTTAGAGATAATTTCCAACACCTACTCCACAAATGGCAATGGGAAATTATCTTTAAATGTTGCCATATTCAATAACTTGAAGTCAATGCAAACTTTCCACTTGCCATCTTTCTTTAGCACAATTATGAGTGGGCTAACACACTCACTATCCATGATGGAATAGATTAACCCCACCATGAGGAGTTGTTTTATTTCCTCCTTGATGATTTTTTTCAATTTGGGATTTAGCTACCTCTATGATTTCCTTCTTGGCTTCATGGCTACGTTGGTGTACATGCAATGCTGGCATATCCTTGGATCACTTCTTGTCAGCTTGGGATATGACCAAGCAAAGGTTGTTGGCCATTTGTTGACAACTTGCAACAACTTATCTTTTTGTTCATGAGCAAGATTTTCGTTGATTATGGTTGGCTTACTATTATTTTAAAATGCATATTCCATGCTAGTTAGTAGATTTTTTAACTATAGGGGCCCCTATTTAAAATTATTAGGGATTTCCACTCTCCCATATAGGTATTATCATCTTCATCATTGGAGAGTTAGTGATGAACTTGCTCAAGTTCATTCATGCCTTCAACATAAGCACATGTTAAGCTCTTAGTTAATTCCATGCATAATGTGCTACTTTCAAAGTCAGCTATCAGCCACTAGGTATCCTCTTGTTTTGTGGCTACTACATATAGACACATTTGAATATCTATTTCTTGTGCACACTGATTGCATACTTTGATGAATGTACTTTCAATGGACTAGATATTCTACATGCAATTTCACCTATTATCACTGTATGCAATGCATGTAACATGCTTCTTCTCTAATTATCCAAATTTAATTTCCTTGGATATTTTCAAGAAGAGGTTCCTTATACCGATATGTGCATCAATTGTGCTTAACCATGCCCTTCCCATAATGATGGGGAAATTACCTTTGCACTTTTTGACCTTAATCACTAGAAAATTGGCAGGGTAGGACCACCTACAAACTATGATCACAATGTCCTCCACTAATCTCAAAGGAATAATGATTGACTAGTCTACCAACTCTAAATGGATGTTTCTTTTCTTAAGAGGTGGTAATTTCTAGGCTTTATATATATCATGGGAAATGAGATTGACATAGAAACCAAAATTAAGAAGAGCCTTAAATGGCTCATGTCTAGTAATTTTCAAGTACATAAGAGGACTTCCAAACTAAAATCTTTTCATGGGAAGGTTGCCAGCCTTGATCTAATAAAAAACAACAAGAGTTAACATCATAGTGCAGATCTGATGTGGTGTTTGTTTTGAAGGACACATGAATGTGTTTGATGCAAAGGATGAGGATGTTGGAGTTACAAGGTTACTAGCTATATTAGGTTATGAGGGTTTGAGAGGATTGTTGGGTCAAAAAAATGGTTGTTTCCTAGAAATATTATCTAAACTACTTGGGTAAAAGGCTAGTTATAAATTCACAACCCTTGTAGCATTTCATTGCTACAGTTGTGAGGGAATTCCACCCTACATGGATGAAGCAGGACATAATTACTTAGAGGATGAAGGGATGTGTGCAAATTCATGCAAAGGATGGTATGGGTATGGGTGTTCCTCTTGAGTAGATGGTAAATGAGTTCAATGGCACTTTGGATGGTAATAGTGATGTTGGAATGAGGTGTGGCTTGTAGAGCTTTGTTGAGAAATAGGCTGCTAAACATAGTACCTGTATGGATCTGGTTGCCTATAAGGGTACTGTTATCTTGGTAGTGGTATGTCCCACAATTGTGGTTGGTGTTACTATTGATATTATTCATATGGTTGTCGTGGAGCTTAACTTGGGTAGTAAGCTTATTGTTGTTGGCAGAACTACCTTGGATTACCTTGAGGATAAGGTAATCATTTGGGTTCTTGCCTCCATGCTAATCAAGAATTTAATGCATACACCCCAAACTCTTGTAAGTGTGATATCATAGGATAACATCCCTTTGGATTTTCATATTGGCAGATGTCACAACTAGTATCATCATCAAAGTTGGTTTCCATAACTTCTTCTACTACAATAGCTTTGCCCTTACCTCCCTAGTAGGCACATTCAGCTTCTTTCCACCCCTTGCAGTTACGATCAATATTTTTCTCTTTGGATTCTTCAACAATCTTAATAAAAATTTGGAATTTTTCATCCAAAAAGTTTCATAATTTGTCAACCTTTGCCAAAATATTGAATACAAATTTTTGGATGAACAAGGTTTTCCTGTTCACCACTTCATTGAGTGGGGACTTCTCCTCATCACAAAATTAGATCTCCCTTTTATATGGAAGGGTCCCTATTATATTCTTCCACACTTTCCCTCTCTCACAACTAACCTTCTTCTTTTGCAACCTATTCTATCATCCTTTGTATCTGATGAGCTCTTAGTTTGACTAATCTCCCTTGGGCATAAACCCTAATAGTTCTTCTAGATTCTACTCTGAGCCCATCTATGATGTGGTGGAGTTGTTCCCTTTGAGAATAACCATGGCTAGGGCATTGATGTAAGAGAGAATAATATCTACCCATGATGGCATCCAAGGGTTCATCTGTTCCCTATTTCTAGCCTTGCATTCGCCTTTTCAGGTTGGACACTCTAGAGTCTATATGTTATTTATCATTGAATAGTTTAAGCATTGTACTCCATCTGCAAATGGATTCTAGCTCTAAAGACTAGTACCAACTTTTAGCTTCCTTAATGAGTGTCCTTGAGAAGATATTGAGTTTTTGCTAATCATTTTCAATGTTCTGCAAGGCATAGGCATCATGGAAATCTTATAAATGTGTCTCTAGATCAAAGTTGTATCCCCCCTCAAATCTTAGGATATTATTCATATTTAAGCACTTGATCTGACTATCTTTCACATGGCTAGTTGGGATCTTTATTACCTCTGCAATTTTAAGCATGGTTCGAGTTGCCAATAGAGATTCATCATCATCATTACGTCAATGACACCGATGATGGTTCCTGCCATCCCTACATTCATGGTGGAATCCATAGTAATTATTGTTTCGTTGATCATCTTCATCACAATTATGTCTACGGTCACTTCTATTAGAACTAGCAGATGAAGAGGAATGTTTAGAATTGGATGAAGAGTATTAAGAGGAATGTGGACCACCACCACCACCATGGTGTCTGCCACCACCTCTTCACTCATTATGACCATCATCCTTAGATCCCTTACCATCATGATGTTTGCCCAAGTTCCTACCTTAATTGTTACTTTTTCCTGAACTTGGTTTATTAATAGTGGATCATAAGTTCAAGGCCATGTCATCATCACCAATAACAAGGGGTGGAGAATCTTCATGTTGAGAACCCCTAGAGGGAGGATCCCCCTTGTCAATTTGGTTTAACAGGAATAATGGATTAGTAAAGTGTTTTCCCTTCATAAACTCATGGTATTTCTCCTAATGCTAATCTCACTTACATTATGTTTCAATGGGAGGTTAGTCTCATATGTCATAACCATTCACAACATATTCCTCTTGAAGATCCAAGATGCCTAACTTCTTAAGGGTTTGAAATAGCATCCCAGGCATAGATCGATTAGGGGGCATTACAATGTTGGTCTCCATGTCATGCCATCACAGCTACTCATCCTTGTATAGGATCAAGGTGAAGTCTAGTACATACTCATCAACATGAGTATATACCACTTTCCACTCTTGTGGGATCGATAGTTTAATATCTTTGTGCCTGCAAGAAGAAGACATTTTGCAATAAACAAAATAATTAGTGTGCTTTTGTAATTTTTTGTCATGTGAGAGTGATGTTGATCTTGAGTTCATTCAAAAATATTAATAATGTTCACTAATCCTAGATAGCACACATTTCAACAAACAATCCCTAGCAACAATGCCAATGATGAGTGGTCAAGGTACCCCTATATCCAACCATACGAATCACAAAGCATTCACATGCAATTTGGTCAAATTCTGTGAACTCTATAGTTTCCAATACACTAGTCTTCTAGGAAGAGAACCTTTCCCTAAGGTCATTTTTTGTCTTCCTAATTACACTTGTGATGCACATGGTATGGTTAAGTGTAATTAAGGTATATGATTTTTATCATTTTATGTTTTGCATTCTTTGGTGCTTGAAGAAAGAGATGAAGTAACTTAATGACTAATCTAATTTAACTAACTCACTGATCTTTAACTAGTCCTAACATAAGCATTTGGTTCCACTTTCCATACATTTCTTGAACCCATGCATCCATTGTTGGGTTACCAAGTGCTACACTACTGGGTGCACTAAGAAATAACACTACTAGGATTACCAAGTGAATGTATGTTTATGCTCAAAGTCGTTGTGCTTATGTACGTAATCTATTTAGCTTAATTAATTAAGTCTTATTTAGATTAATTTTAGCTTAATTGATTTAATATTTAATATAAATAGTGAATTCATAAATAAAGTATTTAAACTATCTAGAATGTTGCAAGGTTTATCAAGAAGCTCATCTTTATTGTTGTACACATTGGTGTGGTTCAGGTACAATAGTACTCGAATAAAGATCCATACACTCAATGACTCCTACTATAGGTACTTGGGAAAATATTCTAACTTTAAAATGTAAAACCTACAAGAGTTCAGGTACTACTATGAATTCTAATGCTCATAAACACAAGTGGAAGCTTGTATTTATAGTTTTTGCAATAGGACTGCATCAATGGGACCCCAACAATGTAGCAAATGCTACATTGATGTGGCCCTATAAATAGGGCAACACCACATAAACAAGGCCATATTAATGGAGGCCCATTGATGCAACACATTGACACTCATCAACTTCCAACAACTTCTTCTTTTGAATTAGAGTAAGTGTGGCATTAATTATTACTAGCTTACCATTGTTTAGAAATGCATATTTCATTCCTATCAATAGAGCCTTTAATTCAAAGGGGTCTTCCTTGAAGGTCTCAAGGATCTCCAACTCTCCCCAATTGATTTCACCTTGCTCATCAAAAAGTTGACAATGGATCCACTCCAGTTGATCCATGCTCTCCACATAAGAGCTTGGGAGGCTCTTGGCTAGTTCCATGCACATTGTTAATTCAACCTCCTTCTCATTTATCAATCATTGAGTATCCTCTTGTTTAGTGACTACTGCATACAAGCACCTTTGAATTTCTATGACCTCTACACATTGATTGCATGCTTTAAGTGATGTGCTATTTACAAATCATATTTTTTGCACATAGTGACACCTTGTGTCACCATACATGATGCATGGAACATGCTTCTTCTAAATCTTACCAAATTCATTTTCCTTAGAAATTTCCAAGGAGAGATCTCTAATCCTCAATCATGCATTAATAATGCTCAGCCATGCACTTCCCTTGATGATAGGGAAGTTCCCCTCACTATTCTCCACATGGATTACTAGGAAATTAGCAAGATGTGACCACCCACAAACAATGGTCATGATGTCTTCTACTAATTCCAAAGGAACAGTGCTAGATTGGTCTATCATCTCTAATCTAATATTACTCTTTTTCAAAGGAGGTAGATTTCAAGCTTTTTAGATTTCTTATGAAATCAAATTAACTCTCAAGCCTGATTCTAAAAGAGCTTTGGATGGTTTATTTTTGGCAATCTACAAATAAATAAGGGGACTCCTAGGATTGAATCTCTTCTTGGGAAGATGGTCAACCTTAATCTAATTGATAACTGCATGGGTCTACATAATAGTGTCAAACTAGGGAGTGCTTTGGTTTAAAGGTGTTCTGATAGATATTTCAAAGAATGTAGTAGTAGGGTTCACAACTACAAGTGTTTCTAAGGGCTTTAAGGGGTTGTTGGTTCTAAAAAATGATATTTTGCAAGGCTTAGAGTCAAAACCGCCTAAATAAGAATCTAGTTGTAAGTTTACAACCCTTGTCACATTTCTTTGTTGTGGCTATGCTAGTATCTTACCCTGCATGGATGGAGCAAGTGGTAGAGGAGTTGCAGATGGAGGTGCAGGAGTGGAAGAGTGTGAAGGAGGATAGTAGGAACATGGGGACTTCCCACTTGGTGATGGTGCTTTGTAGTATTCCAAAGGGTAATAATTGTATGAGAAGGAAGCATGACTAGAAGAGTCACATGAAGAGAAGGGCTACTAAATGTAGTACCCATATGGATCAGGTTGGTAATAAAGATATTGTTTCCTTGGAGGTGGCATCCTCGATGACTATAAATGTTGCCACTACTAGTGTTTCTCATGAGGTTTAGGTGGTGCTTCACTTGGATAGCAAATTTGGTGGTGGAACTTATACCGATAATTGCTTTTTGAATAAGGCAATCTCCTGGGTGCTTGTCATTTTGCTAGTTTTTGATTTAAAGCACATACCCCAAATTCTTGTAAGTGTGATAGAATAGGAAAACATCCCTTAGGATGTTCATATTGACATATGTCACACCCATCATCTTTTGACTCAGAATTTGTAGCCTCCTCAACTACTGCATCTTTTCTCTTAGCTTTATAATGCTCATGTTTAGCCTCATTCTTGTTTCTTCTTTCACATCCACTACCTCCTTCATCTCTAATTTCTTCTATAATCTTCAAAGTAGTTTGGATTTTTTTGTCCAAAGAGTTCCACATTTTATCAACCTTAGTTGATATTTTAGAGATAGATTTTTGGATTAGCAAGGTTTCCCTTTTCACCACTTCAAGTGATGTCTCCTTTTCATTGTCACAAAAATGAACTGCCTCTTATGTATGGAGGGGTCCCTGTTGTATTCCTCTACAATTTCCTATTTTTTCAACTCATCCTCTTCTTTAGCCACCTACTCAATNTCACTTTCCTATTTTTTCAACTCATCCTCTTCTTTAGCCACCTACTCAATGAGCCTTTGGATATGATGAGCCATTAACTCAGAAATCTTTCCTTGGGTAATAATCTAAAGGATTCTCCTCATTTTAGTTCTAAGCCCATCTATGCTATGGTGTAGCTAATCTTGTTGAGAGTAGCCATGGGCTAGGCATCAGTGCAACAAGGAGTAGTACCTCCTCGTAGTCACATCTAAGGATTCATGAATTCCCTATTTTCATCCTTGGATTTTCCTCCTCAAATTAAACACTCTGGAGCACATCTAATACTTGTCATTAAATAGCTCGAGCATTATACTCCATCACAAAATAGATTTCAATTCCAAGGACTACTACCAACTTTCCACTTCTTTGATGAGTGTCCATGTGAATAGTTTTTGCTTTTGCTAGTCATTCTCCATGTTTTGCAAGGCATAAGCATTGTGAAAGGCTTGTAGGTGATCTTGTGAATATGAATTATATCCCCCCTCTAACTTGGGGATATTATTCATATTCAATCATTTGATTCAGCTATCCTTCATGTGCCTAATTGGTATCCTAATAGCCTTTGCAGTGTTCAACATATTCTTGGTCATCAACAGGGACTCATCATAGTCATAGTGATCTTTGTGGCCCCTATCATGGCCATGATTCCTATGATGAGTCCTCTTGTTCCTTATTTCTCTATGATGGTCATATCCTCATTACTCAAACCCATGGTCTCCATTATTTCAGTGGGATCTACAATCATCCCTATCTCATCATTCATATCCATTATGATTTTTGTTGCCTCTAAAACTCCAATTAGAGTTGGAGGAGGAAGATGATGAGGATGAAGAAGGAAAATATAAAGGATAACCAACACTAAAGTAATTCCTACTACTTCCTCTTCTTTTCTCTCTACCTCAATCACCATGTTTGTCCTTTTCTTGGTACTTGTCATTGATCCTACCTTGGCTACCCTCTTTCGAGATTCCTTAATCTTGGGATCCATTCTTTCTAGAACCAAAGGTTATCCACAGTGAACTACAAATGCTAGTTAATGGTCTCCTTGTCAAAAATATGATAAGAATCTATGTACTAAGAGGCACCTAAAAAGAAGTCCTCATCTTCTTTGTGTGTCTATAGGAACAAGTGGGTAGGAAATCATTTGCCTTTTGAGGCCTCACATCTGGCTTTCATTTATTGATCTTTCTTCTTTTGTGCTTATGTGGGATGATAATCCCAATAAGCATGATCTTGAACTTCATATTCTGCATTAAGTCTTGTAATTCCCAAATTAATAAGATTGATTAACAACATTGTAGGAATAGATTGGTTCGGAGATAACATGATGTTGCCTTCCATGTCCCACCACCATAATTACTTGTCCTAGTGTAGGATGAAGGTTGATGAGTCATCATTAGTTGGCTATGTAAATGAGGCCTCATCAATGCATCTCATCCTATGTTGATGAGGCCTCATCAATGTAGTTTTTGTCCATCGCCTATAAATATGAACCTACTAGTTGCATTTATGGGGGAATCCAAATTTTAGTAGTAGTGAAGCTCTTGCATTTTTTCCATTTGAAAGTTAGACATATTTTCCCTGAGTGCCCATAGCTTGAATCTTTATTCAATAATTATTGTACCTAAGCACAACAGTGTGTGTGGTAATAAAGACAAGCTTTCTGATAAACCTTTTGGATAGATTAGCTATTTTATTTATGCATTTAATTTTTTTTGTTATTTATTAAATGCTTTCAATTACTTATCAAATATTTTTTAGTTATTACATTAATGAGATAATTAATTAAGATAGATTACACACATAAGTATAACCATTTCAAGTATAACATGTGTTCACTTAGTAATCCCAACAGTGTTATTGCTTGGTACACACAATAGCATAGCATTTGATCACCTAGCAATGAATACATGGGTTCAAGATGTGTATGGAAAGTGGAAATGGATACTTATGTTAGGATTAGTTAAATGATTAGTTAATTAGTGATTTAGATTAGTTACTTAAACTTCTTTTATCTACATTTTGAGCACCAAAACATAAAATACAAAATGATAAAAATTAGATGCCTTAGTTACACTAAACCATACAAATGTACATCACAAGTGTAATTGGGAGGACAATAATTAACCTTAAGGCTTGTGAACATTCCTAAAGTGCCAGTACACTAGAAATGATAAAGTCCATGAAATTCAACTGGATTGTATGTGAACACTTTGTGATTCATATGGTTGGGCATAGGGGTACCTTGCTACTCATCATTAGCACCATTGCCAAGGACTTTGTTTGTGGAATGTGTGCTATTTAGGTCTAACTGGATATGAGTAATATCATTGTATGAACCTAAAAGTCAATAATATTCTCACTATACATAAATTATAAAAGCACACTAATAATTTCATTTTTTTTTACAAAATGTTTTCTTCTTCTTGTAAGCCTGAAGATACTAAACCACTAGTCCCACAAGACTGCAAGGTGGTATACAGTCATCCATATGAGTTTGTTCCTAAATTCACCTTCATCCTACATTAGGATGAACAAACATAATGGCATGATATGGAGGGAAACATCATTTTCCCTCCAATAGATCTATGCCTAAAATGCTATTTAAAACCCTTAAGAAGTTGGGCATAGCAAATCTTCATGAAGAGTACATTGTGGTTGGATATGACACTTGGAACTATTATACTACTAAAACACAATGTAAGTGAGATAAACACAACAAGAGACTCCATGAAGTTACAAAAGGAAAACATTATACTAACCTTGAAACACCACAAAACTCTGAGCTTAGCACTTCTCCAACAAGACTCGAGCTAAGTCATGATGCTCCCCAACATGACTGAAGCTTGAGGACCTCACAGACAGCTTCAAACAGAGTCAAACTGAGCAATAAATGGTTCCTTGGGATCCACATAAGACTACAGTGACATCTGGCATCAAACCTAGTGAATTTTAAGCTCAAAATACTTGGTTTTCACTAAGTATGCATCTTGTACGCTGGCCTATGCATGCCCAGCGTATGGCCCAGCATGCAGCAACTTTTGAGCCTCAAAAACTCATCAAAATAGGTCATAATAAAAGGTCTAGACTCCCCATGAACTTCCTAAGGTCCTAGGAAGGTCTCTGGCTCCTAACAATCAAATTTTAGGCACCAAACGGGTCATTTCCTGCCTACACGTTGACTCACACGCCCAGCATGTACGCCCAACGTATGACTTCAAAGGTGACCCAAAACAGGCACATCATAGCAATATTTTCATAAGAAACTGACTCTTAGAGATATAAAAATTGTTAGGAATCATCATGGGCTCAATAAAATCAAGTTTTAACCTTGAAATCATGCACTTTTGAGTTAACACGCTGAGCATGTACATCCTGCACGCCCAGCATGTGGCACCAAGGACAAAGTCAAACAGGCACTTTTAGGCAATTTTTTGAAATGGGATTGACCCTTGGGACATGGGAATCTAGTATACATCATCAAAGGCTTCAAAAAATTCCATTTTGGGCATCAAAAGTATCATTTTTGGCCTCACACGCTGGCCTATATGCCAAGCGTATATGCCTAGCGTACAGCCAGCATGCACCTCAGAGATGAGCCCAAAACGCCATCGAAACGAAGTCAAAATCAGCTCCTAGATGACCTAGAGTACCACCAAGACTCAAGGATCAGTGTACATACCCCATCATACCAGATCGGATTCCTAAATTGTAGTTTTCATGCTCACACATTGGCCTATACGCCCAGCGTATACGCCCAGCATGTGGCCAACATGCTCAACTTTAGGCCTCCCAAAACCCTACCAAATCAAGGCCAAATGAGCCCAAATTTGACAAGAAGCATCCTTAGGATATCATAAATCTAGATCCATGGTCAAAACTGGCTTCAAAAATCAAAATATAGGTCAAAATATTTCCCTCTTGACCACCTGCTATCTTACGTATGGAGCGTATACGCCCAGTGTATGAGGGTACAGAAACATGCCAAATGCCCAAACTCACATGCTGGAAGCTCTATGGACATGCCAGGACACCCCGAAGCTCATAATGACATGATAAAGCTAGAAATAGGATGCCAGAGCTAAAATCTATAGGCTAGAACTATGAAATCTGTTGTACAACTATCATTCATGCATTTTTTGTGGGCATGAAAGTTCACACGCTGAGGGTCTACATGCTGAGCATGTGAACTGGACAATGTTCATGTTGTACACTTGTAAAATTTTATTCTTTTGCACTGGTCAATGCCCCACCTATTTCCAAATTCATAAATTTTACCTCCCATAGCCAATCATCCCACTCTAGATCCAAATTCCACGCTCTATGATCATATAAAAACCCCAATTTTTGACTAAATCGGGGTTCAGTTTGGTTGGAAAGAGGTTCGAAAAGTTGGTCATTTTCACACATAGAGCATGGAAGCATAGATCTCACACACTAGGCATACATCCTACATGCTGAGCATACAGCATTCACGCTGTGCCTACAAAAATTCCCAGTAATTGTCATCACTCATCCTCATCAACCGGAGCTATATGTTTGCCTTGTGTTGATCCACAACTACGTACAGACCAATGCTTTGTACACACTCTTTTTCAATACATTTGATACATTTGGCCAACTTTCATTACAGTTTACATTGTTTTCTATGTTTACGCATGTTGACATTTTCTGTACCTTTCGTACTAGTTTACATTTAGTTGCAGTTTACGTATAACCCAACGTGTTGTAGCGGAAAACGTTGGGGAAGTCCTTGTTTGATCTGCATGCTGATCATCCAAGGCACTCTACCTTCACCCATTTCTAGCTTGCCCTCAAGTGAAGGCAGGCTCTGTTATGCTTGTCTACGAATCTTTTGGTGCTCGTAACGTTCCAGCCTGGCACCGATGATTTCAAACGGTATAGTTTCTGGCGCTAGAAGAAGGGCCCTTCTTCATCATTTCTTAGATCTACTTTCATCCAGGTCCGATCTCTTCAGATCTGCTGCACCACCTTGTAGATCTACTTCTCACAGTCTCAAATCTACTCTCAGTTCCATCAAATCTACCTTCATCAGCTCTAGATTTAAGTTTTCCTCATCCAGATCTGCACCCTCTTCAGCAAAAACTGCACGTTGTACCAAGTACATGCTATGAATTAGCCTTTTCCTTTGCAAAATTTTCATTTTTCTGGGATATACGCTGCCTTATTCTTTCATTTTTATCTTAAAACACTTAGTTTTTCTTACCTATAAGGTTGCATGTTGTACTGCACCCTTGGTATACATTGATCACTTACTCTACACACTGTAGACCCTGTCTACACGCTGCCTTGTTTTCCTACACACTGTAGACCCTATCTACACACTGCCACCATTTTTAGCATGCTAACCACTCTGTCTGTATGCTAACTATTGCAATCTATATGCTATGAACCCAGTTCACATGCTGTGACCAGTTCTTGTACACTGACAACAGTGCCTGTATGCTGTGAGAGTAGTCTGTACGTTGTGACTAGTGTTCACATGTTGTGTATAACCCTCACACGCTAAGCATACAGGGTTATACGCTAAGTACACTATTCATAATTTCACACTTAACCAAATTTTCACCCATTTATGTTGTACACGTTGTTCCAACACTTAGAAAATTTTTCTCCTGTTTACGCTGCACACACTAACAACACTTAGAAACTTTTTCTCCTGTTTATGCTATACACGCTAACAACACTTAGAAACTTTTTCTCCTATTTATGTTGTACACACTGACAACACTTAGAAAATTTTTCTCCTATTTACGCTACCCTATCACACATCACCATGGAGTCATCTTAGACCTCTAACACACGCACCTTTGTAATCCTCACACAAGAATAATACAACTTTATCTGTGTGAAGATTCAGGCCAACCTTCCTCTTGACACCACAGAACATGAGGCAAAACGAAACTTTGAGTGCATATACATGGGAGGTCATAAATTTGTCCCCTCTATATATGACATCATCCACCTTTTTGAGCCTCACCACCAACTCATCTCCCAGCTCCTTTTGGTAAGGAGCCAAAACACATGGTGACCCATTGAGGAGCCCCAAAACCAACATGATGTAGATGAATTCAAGGCATAATCTGAACCTGAGGATTCATATCACACCCTTAGTGCCCATGCCTACATGAACCCATCATTCCACCCTTGGGGTGGGACAGATGACCATCCACCAAGCCTCAACGAGCACACAAGCACTGATATCCTGACAGAGACTACCCATGTCCACGTCCACCCAGTACATGTTGCCAGTGCAAACACATGGGGCTCCTTTCATTACATTGGCCCCACACATTTAGGGTGTCACCCCATAATTAGTGGCTAGACAAGGAATCACACCCCTTGTTCAACAACCCACTTACTTTAGCGCGCTACACCCTGCAATCTGAACTTTGAACATTGCTCAACAGCAACAACTGATGACACAATCTTCCCAACCAACTAATCTTCCTACCGCTCAAGAGTGGGCAGAAGCAAAATAGTTGATGCAAACATTAGCTGACAAGGTAAAGCACCTCAAAACCGCCAACACCAAGGCAGTTAGAGTACTGGACTTCTACCGCAATGATCCAATTAACTCTTCAGTGCCACCGTTAGCTTTACCCAAGGGAATCACACTACCCTAGTTAACCAAGTACAACAGGAAGGGAGATCCAAACACTCACCTAGTCACGTTTCGATTAGAAACTCTATTGCTTCAAGCTTGGCCCCACGCAATCTTGCACGTGTTCACTATGTTCTTAACGAGTGTAGCCTTAGACTGGTACTGAGCCTTACCTTGTAACTCCATATCCTCTTTGGAGGATCTATTATACTAGTTCGTTATCAGGTTTAAGTATAACCTAAAGCCTGAAGCAACACTAGACACTCTAATACAGGTGAAACAAGTGCCACTAGAGCCCTTGCAGAAGTTCATCCAACAATGGAGTGCAGCCCTCAACAAACTTCATGAGCCCATCCCTGAAACATATTTGCTTACAATTCTGAAGGGAGCCGTGAATGACTTCATTAGGTCAAAGCTATACTACCTAAGCACGTAAACATTCAGCCAATCTTTCACGCAGATCAAGAACATTGAACAAGATGCACAAACCAGCAATGATCCCGCCTATCTGGCTTACAAGAACCAACACGTTTACAAACAACAAACAACAAGGGAAATTGTAGTAGCAAGCACAGAAATAACAAACACTAGTACCAACCTGCCTGCAACAATAGGGGCCACCACAAGGCCTAACTTTCAGCATAAGGATCGCTCTAAGTACACGCCGCTACCTGTGCGACCTTCTGAATTGCTAGAGAAACTCCTTAAAGCTGGGCAAATCCAATACAAACAAGTGGCAGAGAATGCCCACCGAAGACATGACAGGTACTGCGAGCTACTGAGGAACCCCACCTTAGCAGCACCGAACAAGCCCCCGGTTCCACGATATTTTAAGTTGGACCAATTCTGTCACTACCACCAGATGTCTGGTCACAACACTGACACCTGTCGTGCATTATAGTATGATCTACAAGCAATGATAGAGTGAGGCCAACTCAACGTCAACACCCTAAATCAACCTAGCATAGATGATGCCTCCTATGTCATAAACTCCATTGGCATAGATAGTAAGCCTAAACTTGTGCATCAACCTTTTGTGATCCATGTGCCTCCCAACAAGGCAACAATCCCCTCTACCTCCATGAGCAAGAGGCCTCCCATCATCATCAAGGTGCCACCTAGAGCACCGACGATAACTTTCGTGGTCAAGGTACCACCACCTCACATGTCCGCTAAGATGTTAAACTAGCAAGATTCAACGCAATCCCAATCACCGAAGACACCCTTTGTCATCAAAGTACCACCATGCTCATCTACTAAGACATTAAACTAGCCAGCTGCACCAACAACAACAACAAAGGAACCTTTCATTATCAAGGTGCACCAACAAGCTATTCAATCAAGAATGACACCTCCTAAACTACCATTTGTCATAAAGGTGCCACCACGCGATGGCCCCTTACCTACCTAAAGCCCAAACGTACGCAACATGGGTAAGCAAATCAAATGGCAATAGAAGAGGATGAATGAACAACGAACAACACCTACAGCCAAAGAAAAGGCCACACCTAGTACAAAGAAACTGAATGCTGGGGGCCTTACCCTTAATCCCAAACAAACCAGGCCCAAGCCCTCAACCCATATAGAGGCAACCAACACAACGACAAACAACACAGACTTTGTAGCTACACTGGCCCAGGTGAAACAAACGCTCAAACAAAAGAACACAACCATGAGCTTGTACGACCTGGTCATGACATCATCAGCTCATCGTGAAGCCTTAGCGTAAACGTTAGCATCCATTCTTGTTACAGAGGACATCCCTGCTAACAAGGAATCCATCCATGCAATGATTTCAAAACACACACCACAAGGATTGGGTTCAAACACCTTAGCCTTCTACGACGATGTAGTTAAAGTCAACCCTGAACAAGGGGAGGTCACAATAGCTCCATTGTCGATTAGCATACGAGTTGGGCACTGTACCATTCACAAAGTGCCTGTTGATGATGGCATGGCAACAAATGTAGTTCTATACTCTATCATCAACAAACTAGGCATGGCAGACGAGATCATGCCAACAGAAACCATGTTTTTAAAATCCTTCAATAGATCACGTGTCATAGTCAAGGGCAAGATTAACCTAGCCTTCATGGTAGGTGAACAATTCCCCACCAGTGCGGAGTTCACTATCATAGAAGAGATGCCCAGTTTCAACATGATTCTTGGCAGACCTTGGCTAGCATAACAATGAGCTATTTCCTCACCGATACATCAAGAAATCCATCTTCTATACAAAGGTGGACAAGTCATTATACATGGCGACAACACTCCCTTTTAAGCTAACCACAACATAGACATGTCATAAGTCTTGAAAGAGGAGCCTCTTGAAGCAACACACATGGTAACAAATGCAACACCTAGAGCTAAAATGCCCAGACAAGTGGCAACCAACATAGTATTTAAAGCTAAAACACCCGAACGAGTGGCAAAAACCATAAGCCTCCAGTGGAGCCTAAGCCTAAAACGCTTCCAAAACCACATCCGATTAGGAGACAACCACACGATTAAAGCACCCCTGAGGCCAAAAACAAGCCGAATCTCTGCAGACTCTTCACATTCTTTTGCGGTTCATATGTCACGTTCATGTTTATTGTACTAGCCTATGCGTTCTCTCATGGCCCGAAAAGGCCTTAAACTACCACCATTTCACATTATTTTCTATTTATTGGTGCATTTTAGTTCATGTTCTCTATAGTTGCTATTTAACATTGTTTTCTCTAGCTTCTTTTGTTTATAGGATCATACAGACGTACATGCATGATACCACAAATTCATCCTGGTGTTATGACGATAAACTGGCACCACAACTAAGACATCTAATCCATGGTCCTAGCATCATGATGGTAAACTGATACCACAGTTTGTCCTGGCATCATGACGATAAACTGACATCACAATTCATCTGCAATGACAATAAACTAGCACCCATCTGGTATGACATTAAACTGCCACAATTTTATTCACTAGAGTCTAATAAGACTATAAACTGGTTTGCCTCTCCACAGTCTGCCAAGACTATAAACTAGCAATGTACCATCTGCTACGACACTAAACTAGCAACATCCAATAGGTTATGACATAAAACTAACCCACAATAGTCCGCTATGACTATAAACTGGTAGCTTCATCTCTAGCCTCCCTATCTGTAGCTGCATTCAAACTTCATCAGAGCTGCTGCCTCACTCATCATCAGTTGATCCTAACAACATTGCTGCCATTCATATTCAGTGCATGAAGTCTCATCAGGTGCTTTTGTTTCATCAGTTGCTATTCAAGTCTAAGCTTACTCACTCACTCGTGGTTTTCTTGTCTTCTTGGAGTTGTGTTTGCAGGATGACACTCAGAGGTGTTCATACGAGAATGCACTTCATCATAGCAGCAAGGTACCACATTGTTCCTAACACATGTAACAAGGTTAATCAAGCCATTCACTAGTACATTCCCATTTCCTGTTACATTTCCCATCTATTCCTCAACATACTCTACTCAGTTACACCCCTGACACACCCAGTGCATCCCGAAACATTCAGCACACCGTTGCACACTACAATACTTTTAAGCAGTTGCAACACACAACATGGCACTTGAGCATGAGTATAAGATCAAAACAAAGCTCTTTATAAAAAATATATATAAAGAAACAAGAAAACAAAAAATAAAAAGAAACGAAAGAAAAAGAAAAAAAACAACAAAACAACAAAAAAGTAAAGAGCAAAGAGCAAAAAAGCAAAAAAGAAACACAAGACCCTTGGCACTTCCCATACAAGCCCCAGGCAGGAAGGCATTTGTCTTGGAAGCAAGTACTCATGTCTCAAATGCTCAAGTAACATCTCATTAGGTGGATTTGGCTCTCCACCAACAGGTTTCCTTTAACACTAAATAGAGGCCTTGTTCCTCCAAAGAATGCAACACATCATCACGTGGCTTTGGTTGTGCCAACAAGTCCTCTTAAACACTAAACAAGAGTCTTGTTCCACCAAAGGACATACACCTCATGTCTTGGTTCCAAGTCTGCTAAACAATGGCTATTGACAAGGATCAACATGACCCATATACACACCAAAGCATCCCCTTCACCATGCACAATCCCTTGATTAGTTCCCAATCCCCACAATTTCCATTTCCCTATCCAACTACAAACTTCATTTCCCTAATCAGATGTACTACTGGACACGGTGCGATGACATCTGGCCAAGTGCCAAAGGAAAATATTTCTACCAAGTTGCTTGTGATGTTTTGTACTTCTTTGTCGATGTTTCTCAAGTCGATTCCTCCAAGCGTCAACAAAGAGGAACCAATGAAACACCACAAAATTCTGAGCTTAGCACTTCTCCAACAAGAATCAAGCTAAGTCATGATGCTCCCCAACATGACTGAAGCTTGAGGACCTCACAGATAGCTTCAAACAAAGTCAAACTAAGAAAGAAATGGTTCTCTAGGATCCACAGAAAACTACAGTGACATCTGGCATCAAACCTGGCAAATGTTTAGCTCAACATACTTGGTTTTCACTAAGTATGCATCCTATACGCTGGCCTATGCATGCCCAGCGTATGGCCCAGCGTGCAGCAACTTTTGAGCCTCAAAAAGTCATCAAAATAGGCCATAATGAACGTTCTAGACTCCCCATGACCTTCCTAAGGTCCTAGGAAGGTCTCAGGCTCCTAACAATCAAATTTTAGGCACCAAACGGGTCATTTCCTGCCTACACGCTGGCTCACACGCCCAGCGTATGACTTCAAAGGTGACCCAAAACAAGCACTTCAGAGCAATATTTTCACAAGAAATCAACTCCCAGAGATAGGAAAATTGTTATGCATCATCATGGGATCAAGAAAATCAAGTTTTGACTTTGAAATCATGCACTTTTGAGTTCACATGCTGCGCATGTACATCCTGCACGCCCAGCGTGTGGCACCAAGGACAAGGTTAAACAGGAGCTTTTAAGTAAGTTTTTGGCATGGGGTTGACCCTTGGGACATGGGAATCTATTCTACATCATCACAGGCTTTGAAAAATTCCATTTTGGGCATCAAAAGTATCATTTTTAGCCTCACACGCCCAGCGTATACGCCCAGCGTACAACCAGCATGCACCTTAGAGATGAGCCCAAAACTCCATCGAAACAAAGTTAAAATCTACTCCTGGAAGACCTAGAGGACCACCAAGACTCAAAGATTAGTGTACACACCCCAGTGTACTAGATCTGATTCCTAAATTGCAGTTTTCATGCTCACACGCTGGCCTATACGCCCAACATGTAGCCAGCATGCTCAACTTCAGGCCTCCCAAAACCCTGCCAAATCAAGGCCAAATGAGCCCAAATTCGATAGGCATCATCCTTAGGACATAAAGAATCCAGATCCATGGTCAAAACTAGCTTCAAAAATCAAAATATAGGTCAAAATCTTTCCCTCTTGACCACCTATTGTCTAGCGTATGGAGCGTATACACCCAGCGTATGAGGGTACAGAAACATGCCAAATGTCCAAACTCACACGCTGGAAGCTCTATGGATATGCTAGGACACCTCGGAGCTTAGAATGACATGCTGAAGCTAGAAATAGGTTGCTAGAGCTCAGGTCTATAGGCTAGAACCATGAAATCTGTTG
>MNCI01020062.1:17013-72669 GCA_015680685.1 Gnetum montanum
TACAACGACCTTGTATGATATAACTAATCTACATAATTAGCACCATCCCCGGCAACGGCGCCAATGATGAGCGGCTAAGTGCGACGAGCAACCGATTCCTTGATCAACCGTACACATCTTGGACTTCGTGCACGACTGCCACTAGGACTACCAAGCATAGGCCTAGGTATGCCACTGGGATTACGAAGCGTAGACCCCAAATATGCCATTGGGTTACCAAGCATAGATCCTAGCTACACCACTGGGCTACCAAGTAGTCACACTTAAATGCTCGTAATCAAGTCATACTCGTTCCGCTTCTAGGAGTTTAAGGGTGAGAGACTAATCATGATGAGTAACCGATTCCTTGACTAGCCGTACACATCTGTAGATGCTCGTAATCAAGTCATACTCACACCGCACTATGAAAGCAATAAATAACATTAAATAAATAAAAAAATAAATAAACTAAGTGAATGCTGCAATGATGAAGTAATCTTGATATTTATTGCCGGTCACGTGCGTGTCCAAGTACGGCACACTCGAATAAAGACACCGTACAATTACATTTACCACACTACGGGCAGACACGGGAAAAAATCTAACTCTGGAGGGATCAAACTGCCAGAGCTTCGCTACTCTAAAACTGAGATCCAAATGAGGAAGAGCTGCCTCTTATTTATAGATATGACGGTGGACTGCGATATCACGTATGCGATATCGTGGGGGATGTGATATTGCGGCGGACGCGATATCGCGGCCTATGTGAATCGCGTCTCATCAAGGAAGATGGAGAAAAAGAGACAACTGTAACGTCGATGAAATGGATGTCAAGATGGAAATGAACAAAATAGAGTTGATTGCAAAATGTTAAGGGAAAGAATTTAACTAGTGCACCAAATAGGAATGCTAGTGGGTCCTCCCCAAAGCAGGCTCATGCCCTTAATGCCATAAAAAACCCACATTCAAAGAGTCCGTAGGCTCTAGGAATGTCATTTGGAAACAAGAGTTAAAGTCTTAACCACAAGAATTTACCAAAAAGAAAACAATGCATCCACCAAGATATGGACTACTGATACAACCGACAATGAGGTGATAAATGGGGAAAGAAGGATGGAAAGAAGAGAATGGAATGGAATCTCAAGAACGAGGTGGTGTACAACCCCTTGTGTGTTAATGGTTAATGTGACTTAGTAGATCCCATTCCAANAGTTCCATAACTAGTGCTTGTAGCCCAAATGATTATTTCATCTAAGGGGTGTGCTTTGAATCCTCACTTTTTTTTTGTGTTTTTTCATGAGAACCACACCATGCAAATACTTATTATTTTTATTTGCTCAGCTTCCCGATAATTGGGTAACGCCGAAATGGTAAGAAAACTCAAGAAGAAAACATCCAAGCACCCAAGAGAATGGATAGCACAAGAGCATCAATATCTTGCCTTGGTGGAAAACTTGGTAATTCTAACTGGAACACATCAAAGAATTCTTGAACCATAGGAATTTGATCTATCTCCACCATATCTATTTTATATATTATAGCCACAAAGAATTCATGCCCTTTTTGAAGCATCCTACAATACATCTGAGAGGAGACCAAATCCAAGTGCATAGTCCTCGAATGAATTTGTACTTCAATTAGAGCACCATAGAGTGATTTTAGTTGTAGGAGCTTTTGCCGATAGTCCAAAATAGCATTGAACTAGAACAACAAATCCAGTTCCAAAATTACATCATATACCCGAAGATCCATAACATGTAAATGAATAACCTACTACACACCTTCCAATTATAATGGCACACCTATACACACATAATGAAGTCAAGTTTTATGATCCCTAGAAAACGATACTATCAACCTAGGAGAAAGAGAATGACATACAAGAGGTACATGATGTGCAACCATAGGATCTATGAAAGAATGGCTGGTACCTAGATCAAATAAAATCAACACAGCAAAGCCCAAAATCATACCTTCCATTTTCATCACCATGCTTGAATGCACATCCAATGGTTGGTTTGCTAAGGCATACACACATCCTTGAGTCCTATGGTCCCCTCCTCTTTGAGTAACTAGTGTTCCATGTTCATACTAAATTGGAGGTTGCTATCCTTAGCCTCTACCTCCTCCACTACTACCTGCCTACTTCAGGAACTCCTGAGCCTGATGCACTAGCTTCCCACATGTAAAATAATTCTAGCAATCCCTCTGCAAATGGATAGCTTGCCCACATCTATAACAAACAATACATCCATGACCAACTCCAATTATAGGATCACAAGCTTGTGTTGGATACTCTCCTCCATGGCTACAAGCTTACATAGAGGGGCCAATCCTCTCTCTACAAGCTACATTTTCCACCTAACTCCTCTCTAAATCCATGGCTACTTCTCTAGCCTCATCATAGGATTTCAATCTAAGGGGTAAAATGTTGTCCTTAAAGCATGGTCTCAACCCTCTAGCAAATCTATTTGCTTATGCCCAAGCATCTCTCTACATTTTTGGTACATAACTACTAAGTTTAAAGAAACGAGTATCATACTCCGCCATAGATCAACTACCCTGATACAAACAATAGAACTCATTCTCGTCAGCCTAAGCATATTAGGTAGAGAAATAATAGGGTCTAAAAGATGTTAGAAAATCATCCCATGCCACCTCATAGCTAGTCCATATCTTGGCTTGCTCTTCAGTCATCCACTAATGCCAAGCAGTACTAACCAACTAGTAGACTAGCAATTGAGTTTGCTGAACCAATGAATAGCCCATCAAATTAAAAGCCTTTTATAAATCTCTAATCATTTTTTAGCTATAGTATGATCTTCATTGCCATCAAATTTATGAGATCACAACTTCCAAAATTTCTCTACTAATTTCCTATTGATAGGCTACTTGTTTGATTCTCCTGAGCCTCCACTACCACTACCACTTCCCACTTCCCTAAACATGGGAATAGGAGAATCACTAGCTACAACATGCTGCTACAAG
This sequence comes from Gnetum montanum, assembly GCA_015680685.1. Taxonomy (NCBI): domain Eukaryota; kingdom Viridiplantae; phylum Streptophyta; class Gnetopsida; order Gnetales; family Gnetaceae; genus Gnetum; species Gnetum montanum. The sequence continues at coordinate 19,981 of MNCI01020062.1, forward strand.
ATCTGTAATAGCTATTATATAAGATATAGTTTCCTATTTTTTGGACTACTGCTAGATCTTTGAGAAGGCTTCTTTTATCCATAAACTTCCAAAATTGCTCTACTAGTTACCTATTGATAGGCTACCTATTTGATTCTCCTAAGCCTCCACTACCACTACCACTTCCCACTTCCTTGAACATGGGAATAGGAGCATCACTAGCTGCAACATGATGCTACAAGATCTATAATAGCTATTATATATGATCTAGTTTCCTATTTGTTGGACTATTGCTAGATCTTTGAGAAGGCTGCTTCTATCCATCATTAGGCCCTTCTAATTTACAGGTGCCACTAGCATCATGACCACATCCACTATACATATCTATAACATGAAATCACAAATGGGTTAGTACCCCAACTATCATACAACATTGGCATAAATTAGCTCTAATACCACAATGTAACACCTCTTCCTATCGCACTTTGCTAGGGTAGGGTGATGCCTAAGATTACTAGTAGTACAACCATGAAAGCATGATAAACTAAAAAAATATTAATGAGAAGAAGAATTGCATTCTATTATGAAAGGTTAACCTACACAAAAATCGAAAACTGCATGCCTTTATATAAACCAATAATCTACCTTGCTCTAATAACATATGAAAATAGATAAACATCATCATCACATATACCAAAGTATAGAGAGTTTTAGACAAGTATAAATAGTATGTACTACTGTACATGGGAATATACATTAACCAATCCTTCAAGATTCTTTCCTCCTCTACTCTCTCTATCCCTACTCATTTGTGCTCTTGTGAGTTTCACTTGTAATTAAATAAGGTTAGTATAAAACTAAGTGGAAAGCCTTTAAACTTACCTTCTTAAATGGTCAACAAGTGTTGTAGTGGAGGAGACAAGTGGGGTATAAGGCAACCTACATCAATGGTTGGTCTTGTGCATGCTAAGAAAAATACATACACACACACCATATTACCCATAACACTGTCATAATCTATTATATATTTATTACACCATATTACATGCATTTCCAATATCATGACCATGCCATCATACCTATGACCCACATAATCATAATCCAATCATAATATATATTATCAATGCTATGACTCAAAAAATGATACCATTATAAGTCCATGTGGTCACTAGCATATCTACACTTAGTGTAGCATGTGAAATGTTTCCGTGGGTACTCATAAATAGCCATTTTCTATAGGTCTTTTATTTATCCAACTAGTGCTATGGTCCATCAACCTATGACCTGTAACCACTAGTCTTTTGGAGGACTAACTACAAGGACGAACACACCTATGTCACGTACTAGTTGTAGGGATGAACACACCTATGCTCTCCTACTCCTAGGATGAGGCCTAAGATAGGAGCCTCACTAATGCATCATGTTGGGGGTTAATCCATAGTACCTTAAGGGTGCCTCATCACCAATTGGTCCACACCTTCATGCTAGCATCACCCACCAATGACCATCACAAATGTCATTGCAAAGACATGTACACATTCTGGCTAGCTTAAGCCAACACATGTCATAATCACAACACATCCAAACAAACATAACATGACCACACATCTCCAGACCTAACAGTCACTTTCATTCCATGAAAAAAATGTCATAATTTGACAAAAAAACATCTTACACCACAAAAATATTTCTCGAACTACATGTAATTCCCTATAAATGATCACGATAATAACCTCCAAAATGATATATGCCCAAAGAGGAAACCAATTCCACGATTAGAAAGTTCTTCCCAAAATAATCACAATGACACTAATTTTACCTAAATTAGACTTTTCGAAGCAAATTTATGCATGCTCAAAATTTGATGAAGAAAATAATAATTAATAATATTTAATTACTACTAGAAAGGATTGTGACTTCCAAAAATAGTTGCGCCACAATAGACCTTGAAAATATAATATTTCCATCATACTAGTTTCATCAGCATCACATATCATATTCCACAAGTTCCCATCATAAAATACATTGAATATATATTAATAAACAATTTGTATCCAAAATCATACAATTTCAAGAAATATGCAAAATAACATGTCCAAGCTTAATCTTTGAGCTATCCACCTCACATGCCCATATCGCATGATCATATACATTAATCCAACACAAAAATGTTGGGAAAAGGTAAAGACAATCCACTAATTAAAATTGTTGGGGAAAAAAGATTGAAACAACTAGAAAACCCTCAAAAATCTAGTAGGACTATTTTTCTCCAAACAAGTTCCACACCCATGTAGATACAATTGCAAAAATCTCAAATCCAAATTTAGAGCAAGAAAAAGTTATTCACAATACCAAAATTCTATGAAAAGGATGAAAAATGAAGAAAAAAAGGGAAATATGAAGAGGAAGGAACTAGAAATCTATTTATGTTCATGCAAAAATAGAAACCCAAAACCCAAGTGCTCATATGTGGTGTGCACATCAAAAAAACAATAGTGGTGTTGTTTTTGTTTTTTTATTAACACTTATAATCATAATGCATGTCATCATAATGCAAAGGCCTTTTCTCTCTTACACATGTCACATGAAGAAGTCAATGTTACTTTATTTGATTTTAGTTTTTATTTTCATAAGTGAATATTTTTTTCCTCCATGACTAATATCGTGAACTTCAACCATGCATAACAAACACATTGACTCCAAATCAAAATCTGTTTGAATCTACGAGATCCTTATCAAATTTTCTACACATTCACATGTTAAAATAACACCTAAACATCATGCAACATAGTACTATAATGCAAATTCATAAATACCAAAATCACACATAAAGCAAAAATACATACTAAATAGATGCTCTTGTACCTCAATCCAACACCCCTTCCAACAAGATCATCTTTGTAACACATCACACAAGGCTAGTGTACATAATCACATTAGTTAAGCATGTTAAGACATTATAATCATAACATAAAGATGAACCTTCATAACATATAAAATACATTATATTAAATTAACTTGTCCTCAACAACCCACTGAAGCCACACACATAATGCATAAATCATAATCATATGACCATACCTAATGTGTTTAGAAGGGATGTAACACTATGCCCTCCTTAAGAATCTTCCTCTAAGAAGATCTTACGATTAGTTACGCACATCTTAGTCTCCACCTCCCAGGGAGCCTCTGAAGCTCCATGTCTACTCCATAAAATATTGACCATAGGTACACCTTTATTGCATAGCTATTACAATAAATAATCAACTATCTCTACTGGTTACTCAACATAACTAACATCAAATTGTAGTTGTATCCTTGAATGGTTAATCACATGATGTTCATTAGGCACATAACATCGTAGTATAGACACATGAAACACATCATGTAAATGTGCCAAATAAGGAGGTAATGTTGTTCGATAGGTCACTCTCCCAAGTCTCTGTAACACTCGAAAAGGACCATTGTGTCTAAGAGCCAATTTTCCTTTTTGGCCGAATCGGATAAGGCCTTTAAAGGGAGAAACATGAAGAAATACATGATCCTTGATCACAAACACTAGTGACCTTCAACGTTGATTAGCATATGCTACCTACCTATCCTAAGTAGCTCTTAATATATCTTGGATCTCATGAATCTCTTCTATAGTCTATCACATCAAATCTATTCTTACATGGTGATGATATTCTATGGTATTCCAACATAAAGATGTTCTACATGGCCTACCATGTAAAATCTCATATGGTGCTACCTATAAACACTCTTGATAATTGTTATTATATGCAAAATCAACTAACGGTAGCATATAATCCCAACCTTCTCTATAGTGAAAAACATAGGCTCTCAACATGTTTTCTAGAATATGATTCACTTGCTTAGTTTGACCATCAATTTGTGGATGAAATGTCGAACTCATATTCAGCTTGGTACCCATCTCCTTCTGAAATGCCTACAAAAAAATGTGACATAAATTGACCATCTCTAGACTAATAATCCGTTGTGGCACACCATGCAACCCCACTATCTCTACAATAAAGAGATTTGCAATTTCTAGTACACTCGCTGATGCTCATGTGGCAAGGAAATGGGTAGACTTTATTAACAAATCAACAACTACCAATATAGCATAATGACGATTACAACCCCAAGGAAAACCAACAATGAAATCCATACCAATGACATCCCATTTCCACTAAGGAATATTGTGTTAATGCAAATACCCCCCTGGCCTCTAATGCTCTATCTTTACATGCTAGAAAATTAAACATCAAGATACGTCTTATCCTATTCTACATTCCTTTTCATACTAGGACACCAATACATCTATTGTAAGTGTTGATACATATTCTAACTACAAGGATGCATTTGGTATTTGGGCATGTGGGCCTCATATATTAATTGCAATCATAGAGATTCTATAATGCATACTCGACCATTCCTCCATAACACTCCATGACTATCCATAGAGAGTAGTTCATTAGAGGTGATATATTGCCTCAATTATTGACACCATGGATCATGTCATTGTTTCTTATGTATCTTCTACTACAAATCTAATTAGATTATCTAGCTATTAAGCTTACTTTCCACCCTGATCAATGCATCCACTCCTTTATAAGTCTTGCCAATCTTGTATTTAATAGTAAAATCAAAGTCAACAAGTAATTCCACCCATCTACATTATCATAGATTTAACTATGGCTGACTCATAAGATGTTAGAGGATTTTATGGTTAGTCCAAATCATAACTTGCTCCCCATATAGATAATGTTGCCAAATATTCAATGCGAATATCACAATACCTAACTCTAGATCATTCATGGGATATCTAGTTTCATGTGGCCTCAATTGATAGAATGCATAAGCCACAACCTATCCATCTTGCATCAACACACATCCAAATCCATCCCATGAAGCATCAGTACTAACATTAGATGGATGTATTAATGTAGGAGATATAAGAATTGGAGTAGTCACCAATCTATGATTCACCTCTTCAAATGCAACTTGACAATCTAGGCCCCAAGTAAAGTTATTCTCTTTCCTCAACAATTGAGTCAAAGGAGATGCTATGTGATGAGTCATCATTGGTTGGATTTGTCGACGAGGCCTTGTCAATGCATCTCACCTGACATTGATGAGGCCCCATCAACGTAGTGTCTATCCATCACTTATAAATATGTGCCTACCAACTACATTTATGATATTCTAGATTTTAGTAGCAGTCAAGCTCTTACATTTTTTTCATTCAAAAGTTAGAATTTTTTTCCTCGAGTGCCCACAGTAGGAGTCATTGAGTGTACAGATCTTTATTTGAGCATTGTTGTACTTAAGCATGATACTGTGTGCAACAATAAATATGAGTTTTTTAATAAAATTTGCAACACTTTGGATAGATTAGATATTTTATTTATGCATTTACTATTTCCAATTATTTATTATATGTTTTTAATTAATTATCAATTATTCTCTAGTTACTATGTTAGATAAGTAATTAAGCTGGATAGATTACACACATAAGTACAACCACTTCAAGCATAACATGCATTCACTTGGTAATCCTAATAGCATTATCACTTGGTACACCCAGTAGCATAGCATTTGGTCACGAAGTAGCAAATACATGGGTTCAAGATGTGTATAGAAAGTAGGAATGGATACTTATGTTAGGATTATTTAAATGATTAGTTAGTTATTTAATTTAGATTAGTTAATTAAATCCCTTTTTATCTACATTTTAAGCACCCAACTATAAAACATAAAAATGATATAAATCAAATTCTTCAGTTACACTTAAGCATACCAATGAATGTACACATTGAATCTATACCTAGCACGTAGATAAGTTCCAAGATGATTGCCTTACCCTTAAGGTAGTCGAAGACAGTTTCACTAGCAATAACCAGATTACTACCCAAGTGGAACTCCTCCACAACCTTATGAATAGTACCAATAGTGGTATCAACCACAATTGGGGGAAGTGCCAACGCCAAGGCAATAGTACCCTTATAGGCAACTAGATCCATACAGGTACTATGTTTCTTAGCTCATCTCCCCTGGAAGTTCTACAAGTCATGCATCATTCTAGAATCACTATTACCCTATAGAGTACCACCAAACAGATTCACCATCTACTTGAGGAAAAAATCCATTTCTATATCCTTATCATACTTCACATCCCTCTACACCTACACCTCCACTTTCAACCTAGTTACCTCCTACTTCATCTATGCAAGGTGAGATTTCTCCATAGCCATGATAATGAAATGCTACAAGGGTTGTACACTAACAACCAATTCTTCAACTAAGTGTTCTAAATAACCAATCAAGGAAATGACCTTTCTTCTGGCCTAGTGGTCCTCTCCAACCCTCACAACCTACTATAGTTGATCATCCTACATCTCTAGCACCCTCATCCTCTACATAAAATACCTTTGGGTGCCCTTCAAACCAAGTGCCACCTAGGATCTGCAGTGTAATGCTAACTCATGTTGTTTTTTACTAGATCAAGGCTAGAAATTTTCCTACAAAAATATCTAACCTAGGAAGTTCACTCATCTATCTACAGATTGTTGGACAAGAGCCATGCAAAGCTCTTCTTGACTCTAGTATTTGATTTAACCTCATGTCTCATGATATGTACAAGGTCTGGAACCTACCACCTCTTAGGAAGGGCAACATCTATTTAGAATCAGCAGATTAGTTGATTACTATCCCTTTGGGATTAGTAGAGGACATTGTGATCATAGTCTGTGGGTGGTCCTATCTTACTAAGTTTTTGGTAATCAAGGTGGACAATTGCAAAAGTGACTTCACCATCATTATGAGAAGGGCTTGGTTAAGCACAGTTGACACATGAATGAGTATAAGGGACCTATCTCTAGAAATATCCAAGGAAAATGAGCTAGGAAAAATTGAGAAGAAGTGTATTCCATGCATCACATATAGAAACAATGGGTGCAATTGCATGCAAAAGATTTGGTCCATTAAGAGCACATATATTAAGGCATGTAATTTGTGTGCACAAGCAACTAACATTCAAAGGTGTCTATACGTAGCAGCCATAATGCAGAAGGGCACCTAGTGGCTGATAACTGATTCTAATAGCAACATAATATGCATGAAGCCAACTAAGAGCCTAACATATGCATATTTGAAGGCATGGAAAAAATTGAACAATTTCATTCCCAACTCTCTGATGAAGATGATGATACCTATTGGGAAGAGTTCGAGATCCCTAATCACTTCAAGTAGAAGCCCTTAGAACTAAAAGCCTTACTAGCTGGTATGAAGTATACATTTTTAAAAAATGGTAAACCAATCATCATTAATGTGAAACTTGCTCCTGAAAAAAAAAGAAAAGTTGTTGAAATTGGTGAATAAATGGTCAATAGCCTTTTCTTGGTCATATCTAGAACTTACAGGAATCAATTCAAGGATATGCTAGCATCACATCTACATTGACCTAGCCATAAAGCCTAGAAGGCAGCCATAGAGGCAATTTAACCCCAAATTAAAGTAATAATCAAGGGGGAGATAGAGAAACTCCTCAAGGTTGGGTTCATCTATCCAATCGTAGATAGTGAGTGGATTAGCGCACTTGCAATAGTACCAAAGAAGGGTGGCAAATGGCAAGTTTGCATAAACTTTAGATGTTAAATATGATAACATTTAGAGATCATTTTCCTTTTCCATTTGTACATCAAGTGTTAGATACCATATTTGGACATTGTTATTATAGTTTCTTATATAGTTATAGTGGCTATAACCAAATCCAAATTATGCTCAATTACTAAGCCAAGATAACATTCACAAGTCCATGGGGGACTTCTGCATACTGTAAGATGCCATTTGGCCTATGCAATGCCCCTGCAACATTTCAATACTTGGTCTTAAGTATTTTTCAATAACAAATCAGAAGTGTTGTTGAAATGTTCATGGATGACTTCTCTACCTATAGAGCTGCCTTTGAGCAAGTGTTGGACTGACTTGAGCAAGTACTAAAGAGATGTGTAGAGATAAACATATGGCTCAATTGGCAAAATAGCTATCTCATGGTCAAAGAAGGCATTGTGTTGGGGCACCGAATTTTATAGAAAGGGATTAAGATAGACCCAAAAAAGATAAGGGTCATCCAAGGAATAACATGCCAACCAGAGAATGTTAAAGATGTTTGGTCATTCCTTGGACACACTAGTTACTATCGGCATTTTATTTAGAATTTCTCTAAGATTGCAAAGCTATTGGTAAAACTTAAAAAGAAATATGCACCTTTCATTTAGACCAAAGAATGTGAACATGCATTCCAAAAATTAAAGGAGAAACTCATAGAAACACCAATCCTATGAGCACCAGATTAGTTCAAACCATTCTATATCATGATAGATGCATCTAACTATGCTTTGAGAGTAATAATCATGATAGTGGTGTATTCACTAGAAAAGTTTACGTACTATGTGCTCAGTTACAAAGTGTTCATGCATACAGACCATAGTGCAATTTGCTTCCTTATGAATACGCTGATGGTGAGCCCTTGTGTCATATGATGGCTTGTGATATTACAAGAATTTGATCTTACTAGGGTAGATAAAAAAGGGACCAAGAATGTGGTCATTGACCACCTCTCTTGCTTATGATGGGATAACAAAGAGGAGGAGAGCTTGCTCTCTGATTAGTTTCTAGATGAACTCCTCTTTACTAGAGTAATAAATGAACAAATTCTTGAAAAAGCAATATGGTTTAATGACATCCTCACATATCTTCTTGCTCAAGAGATGCCACGGGACTCGGATTTTAGGAAAAAGCAACAATTTCTTCATTAGATAAAATACTTCATGGAAATCAATAAACATCTTTACAGGGTATGTGTCGATGGCCTAATTTGTTGGTGTGTCCTTGAAAAAGATCAACTATGCATCCTCTAGGATGCTCATTGATGAGTCTTGATATTGCGTATCTAATATCATATACATGATATCGGATCAAATCCCTAACATTGGACATGGGATGTTGGAGCTTGTCTCATTACCTATAAATATGAGACAAGGATGCTTGGCTTTAGAAGTAATTTTCCTAGTCCCTTAGCTGAACTCTTGAGTTTTTCTCTTCCAGAGTTAGAATTAATTCTGAGTGCCCACAGTAGGAGTCATAGAGTGAATGGATATTTATTCAAGCATTGTGTACCTAAGCATACCTTCTGTCTAAAAATAAAGATGAACTTTGCAATAAACCTTACAACATTCAAAATAGCTTAACTATTGCATTTAATGTTATTTACTGTTATTTGATGCTTTCATTAGTTAATTAATGTTATTTCTATAGAATTATTAATTATCAATGAATTAGCACACTTGGCATGACCATTTCAAGCATACGTGGAACACTTGGTAACCCAGTAACAACTAGCATTTGGTAATCCTAGTAGTGTTAAACTGGTTCAGGATGTGTTCGGAGAGTGGGAACAAATGCTAGTGTTAGGATTTGATTAAACATTAGAGTTACAAAAATCCATTAGTGAACTAAATCTTTTCATTTCACACACTTAGGAGAGTAGGATAGAAAATATAAAAAACATAGAAAAATCATATACCTAGAGTTTACTTAACCATACAATTGTGCCTTACAAGTAAGCTTGGGAAGACCATAACTACCTAAGTCATCCTTGTTCTGTGTAGGTGCATAAGCACTTAATCCTCAGAGTTCAACCAAATCATGCATGAACACTCATATTTGTATGGTTAGGCGTAGGGGTACCTTGACACTCATCACTCATGAAGGGCCTTGTGAAGGCCACTATGCAGGGAGACACACGATGATAAAAATCCTAATGGTAGGATACTAATGACCTACAATCTTTAGAGATGCCTACCGGTTTGTCAAGTCTTATGAACATTGTCAATGTGATGGGGGGATGACCACTCCCTTGGATGATCCTCAATAGTGGATTTAACCACTGAAGCCTTTTGACATATGAGGCATTGACTTCATGGGTTCCATCACATCCATGTCTAATGGGTAGGCATATATTATAGTAGAAGTTGACTACTACACAAAATTGACAGAAGAAGTAGTTGTTACTAATTATAAATCATCCACTATTGCCTAATTTATACAACAAAATATCATGAATAGGTTTGGGGTGCCACATTCACTAATTTATGATAATGGGACTCATTTCATAGGTGCCACATTTAGAAAATCAAAGCAACACTTAGGGGTGGAACATAAATTAACAACACCTTACCACCCCAAAACCAACGATCAAGCAAAGACAACCAACTGAGAGATTACAAAAATATTAACATGAACCATTAGCAAATATAGGAAGGACTAGAGTAAAAAAATTAACAATGCTCTCTGGGCTTATCATTCAACTTGGAAACTTCTTATTGGATATTCTCTTTATGAGTTAGTATACGGAAAACTCCCAATGCTCCCAATTCAATCCAAGCTCTATACACTCTCAAAAGCCTATGAATTAAACCTTGACCTAAGTCTAGCATAAAAGAAAAGATTAATCAATCTAAATGTGCTAGATGAAAATTGATTAGTGGCCCTATCCTTGAATGAGTTGAACAAGGCATTTAGTAAGCAATATCATGACCTTAGAATCAAGAAAGTAAAACTTCAACCAGGAGATAAGGTTCTTTACTAGAAACATACACATGTACCCCAAAATACAAAATTCCAAACATTGTGGGAGGGACCTTATATAATTGATCAAACCTTTCCCTCTAGGGCCATGATAACTTACAAACTTGACAAACCAAATAAAAAGTAGTTGGTTAATATCCAACAAGTCAAACATTTCCTAGAACCAAGATAGGCCAATGTAACTACCACCTTACCGAATGGACACCCATGTTCTATTTTTTAGATCTCCTCCCTCCAACTCAATTGTGGGGAAGATGGCCATCTATGCTGACCCTTACCATGGCCTCTCAGTTTTTCTAACTTTTATATTTTTCACATTTTTTATTTTACAAATTTTTGATTTTTGAATTTTTCTAATTTTACACCATCTTTAGTACCTTTAAACATTTTTGAATATTTTACACTTTCTTATATATTTTAATTTATTTTGTTTCTTTTTTCCTTTTGTTTAAGTGTGATATTTTCTCATTTTTGCTAATAAATTTGATTTATTATCACAGGACACAGTGCCGATGTTGTTGTTTACTAATGATGGTCTGTGCTTAATGTGCGATTATCACTGTTTTGTTTCTATTTTCAAATTTTGATGTCTGATAACTATGGCATGGTTTATTTTTCATAGAATTGGCAATGAGTCCACATCATCTGCCCATCCAATGAACTCTATGGTTTTTCTTGTTCTGGGAACTTGAGGTCCCTTTTTAATAAAGAAACTTTTAATCAATAGGTGACCTTGGTAGTTCCAAAATTAGGAAGGATCCAAAGGCTTGTAAAGGATTTTGATGAGTGGCGAGGTATCCCTATGCTCAACAATATGAATACGAGTGTTTCACACACAATCTGATCAAATTCCAAGGACTAGGTGCTTATGCGCCCTTGTGGAACAAGGATGGGTTGGTTGATCATTGTCTTTCAAAGTTTACCTGTATGTCATGATTGTATGGTTAAGTAAGATTAAGGCATATGATTTTTATAGCCTTTATATTTCTATGTCCTATGCTAGTAGGGAAGGAGAGAGGTAAATAAGTGACTAATTTAACTTAACTACTCATTAACTAAGTTCTAAATAATTCTAACACCAGCATCCGTTCCCACTTTCCATACACATCTTGAACTAGTGCAACACTGTTGGGATTACCAAATGCTAATAGTTACTAGGTTACCAAGCATTACACAGATGCTCGAAGTGGTCATGCTTGTGTAATTTAATGATTTTCTTAATTGATCAAAATGAATCACTATGCTAATAACATAAATGTAAAGTGCATAAAATAAAATAAATGCATAAAAAATGAAATAAAAGAAATGCGTAAGAAAACAAATATCAAGTGTTGCAAGGATGAATCAAAGAGCTCATCTCTATTGCTAACACAATGGTGTGCTTAGGTACATCAATGATTAAATAAAGATCTTTCCACACTTAGACCTCCTACTATGGGCACTTGGAAAATACTCTAACTTTCAAACAGACTACAAGAGTTTTAGTACTTGACTACTAAAAGACTTCTTCCCAATTGTGTGCCTGGGCACTATATTTATAGGCTTGGGAAAAACTACTCTAATAATTAGAGTAACCACTCTAATAATTAGAATAGCTATTAAAGTAACCACTCTAATAATTAGAATAACTACTAGAGTAACTGCTAGAGTAACCACTCTAATAATTAGAGTAACTACTAGAGTAACCACTCTAGTAATTAGAATAACTACTAGAGTAACCACTAGAGTAACCGCTCTCATCATACCCTCACAACTGAATGAAAACTCATCCTCAAGTTCCTTACAAAATATTGGGAAGGTATGGGATTATTGACTAATTAACAACTGATGGTGGAATGGGATGACAGACTTAATGTGCCTAGTGAACATATCAATAAGCATATGGCAACCTTAGTGTTCATGATCATTGCGGTGAACACTCGTCATAAATGACATCCAAGTATTTATTTGATAGCTTGAAGAGAAAAAGAGAGAGAGAAAGAAGATGGATCATGTTGCTGCCAATGCCAAGATTTCACCTTCCATTGTTTATCCATAGCCATGCCACCAAACTTGCTCCTTTTATAAATGCTTCAGTTCCAGTCCATACTGAGTGCTTCCTCCAAGCCCAGTCCATTGTTTGTATGATCACCATTTGCACACAAAACATAGTCACAAATGAGAAAGGATAGATAATCCATAATGCAGTTGATACCTTGCCTTGATATGAAGCGCATTGGCTAAGTTGTGGTTATGGTAGAAACTGGTTCAAAGATTTATCACTGGAAACTACCCAAGGTGTAGGGGTTAGGAAATTAGTAAAATGGAAAAAATTAAAAAATTTATGTCGGGCCCCCATGACTAAGAGCGAACCTCCAGTAGCTATAATATGGAAAAATATGAGGAATAAGAAAGATGGAAAAAATAACAACAATAACGCTAATAAAATGGATGCCATGGATAAGGATGAAACAAGAAATGCTTGATTGTAGGAAATGTTTAAGGAAAAGAAGTTAACAATTGCACCAAAAAATAAATGCCAGTGGGTCCTTCCCAAAGTAGGCTCATGTCTTTTATGCCTTGACAAACCCACAAACCAAAGAGTTTGTAGGCTCTAGGAATGTCATTTGGAAGCAAGAGTTAAAAACTTACCCACAAGAATTCACCAAAGAAAAATAATGCATCAACCTAGAAATGGACTAATGATAGAACCAACAATGAGGTGGAAAAATGGGAAGAAAGATGAAGATGAGAGAATGGAATGGAATCCCAAGAACAAGGTTTTGTAAAGTCCCTTGTGTATTTTATGGTTAATGTGACTAAGTAGAACTCATCCCAAATCCAGACTCAAAAAAACCACATCTAGTGACCTCGCATCAACACACTTGACCAATCCATCTACTTCAAGTAATAAGAATTCTTTCACAAAGAGCCACCACCATTCCAAGGAGAGCGAGATGGAGAAGCAGGAAGCAAGAAAGGACCTTAGTTAGAGGGAACCTTCAGGCATGGGTAACATGTCTTTCTAGTTCTATAACTAGTTCTTGTAGCTCATATTACTTTATTATGTCAAAGGGGTGTGCTTTGAATTCTCACACTTTTTTCTTTGCATGAGAACCACATGATGCAAATACTTATTTTTATTCACTCATCTTCTCAATTTTTAACAATATTAGAATGGTCGAAAACCCAACAGAAAGCATCCAAGCACCCAAGAGAATTGTTGGGACAAATGCATCCAATCACCTTGAAGTCACACCCTTTTCATCCTTTGAGTATTTCCTTGGTCTGAAAAGTACCCAGCTACCAATTCATTAAAAGTTTACATAGAAAAAGGGGACTGTACACTTCCAAGCCAAAGGAGACCATAGAGTTATATGGATGAATGGACGACATGGACTCATTACCTGTTTTACCAAAAGAACCATACCTTAATATCAGCATCATAATTCAAAGGTAAAAATCAAACATTAGCAATTAATATGATATAATTCAATCCACCATCATGAGCACTCTTTGGATGACGAATAAAAGTAAATCAAGCAATTAAAAAAATAGTAGAAATATGAATGATGGTGTAAAAAAAATAAGAAAAGTTGGAAAAATGTGTAAAACAAAAATGTGTGAAACAAAAATGTGTAAAAAAAATGTGTAAAACAAAAATTCAAAAAAGAATCGAGGGCCTAGAACAATTAGCATAGGTGGCCATCTTTCCCATGACTAAGTTGGAAGGAGGAGATCCAAAATAGTGAGTAGGGTTATTCAAGAGAGGTAGCATGTGTACTAGCTATCCTAAGCTCCTAGAAAGGTTTGGTTTGTTGCAAATTGACAAAAATTTTCTTATCTAGGCTCTCATGTTTGTATATTGTCATGGCCCTTGAAGGAAAAGTTGCATAAATAATATAAGGTCCTTCCCACATTGCTTGAAATTTAGTATGTTGTGGCACATGTGTGGGATTCTAGTAGAGAATCTTATCTCCTAGCTAATATTTAACTTTCCTAATTTTTAGGTCATGACATTGTTTATTGAAGGCCTTATGAAATTCATTAGATGAAAAGGTAGCTAATTAATTTTCATCTAGCAAGTTAAGGGTTACTAACCATTGTTTCTGTGCTAGATCAAGGTCAAGGTTGAGATCACATACTGTGGATAGTGTACGGAGCTCAGTTTGAATGGGAAGCATTGGTAATTTATCGTACACTAACTCATAGGGAGAGTAGCTTGTAGGGAGTTTCCATGTGGAGTGGTATGCCCAAAGAGCATTATTCAATTTAATGCTCCAGTCTCGCCTAAACTTGCTAATGGTTCTTGTCAATATCTTCATAATCGTTCACTTGGGGGTGGTATGGTGTAGTTAATTTATTCTCAACCCCTAAGCATTCCATTAATTTCTAAAAAGTTGCACCTATGAAGTGTCTACCATTGTCTAAAATAAGTGCAGGTGGCACACCAAACCTATTTATGATTTGTTGTTAAAGAAATCATGTAGCTGTAGATGATGTATAATCTTTAATAGTAGCTGCTTCACCCATTTTTTTAGGTAATCAATGGCAACCATAAAATCAATTCCCCAAATGTCGAAGGGTTTTAATAGTTGAATCCATTGTTGCAAATCCTCCATTCTAGCAGTCATTCCCCCATCATGTTGACAACGCTCACAAGATTGGATGAAATGATGGGCATCCCAAAATAATGTAGGCCAATAATATCCTGCAAGCAAGATCTTGATGGTCGTTCATCTCCCAGAGTAATGACCTCCACAAGGACCCTCATGAGCATCATGGAGAACTTGCAGTTGATCTATATCGAGAACACACCATCAAAAAAAGCCATCGGAACACACCTTGTAAAGTTGCCCATTGATCTTCATAAAGTACTTGGCTTGGTGAAGAAACTATTGTTTCTTCTTAAAGTTTAACTCTTGTGGTGTTTTTTAGGTGAGGAGATAGGTAAGAATGCTACTATACCAATTTTTCTCTGTGGGTGATTGATTATTCACTACACTAGCAAAGAAGAATTCATCAGGGAAATGATCAAAAATTGGATACTCATCGTCTTTGTTGTTCCATCGCAACTGAGATAAATGATCGACAACTACATTCTTAGTGCCCTTGTGATCGATCATCATTAAATCGAACTCTTATAGGATTACAAGCCATCACATGATACACAGGGTTACCATTGGCTTATTCATGAGGAACCGAATTGCACTATGATCTGTATGTATATATACTTTATATCCCAATATATAGTGTCTAAACTTTTCTAGTGCAAACACTATAGTCGTTAATTCTTTCTCTATGGTAGTGTAGTTAAGTTGTGCACCAGTGATACTTCTACTTGCACAGTGGATGTAATAAGGATGCTTCTAGTAATCTAACTATATAAGTATAGCTCCTAAAGCATAGTTGGACATGTTAGTCATGATATGAAATGGTTTGGACAAGTCAGGAGCTTGTAGAATGGGTGTTTCTACTAGCTTCTATTTCAAAGTTTGGAAAGCTAATTTCCATTCCCTAGTCCACTCAAAAGGTATGTCCTTTTTTGATAATTCCACCATTGGTTTGGAAACCTTTGAAAAGTTCTCAATAAATCTCCTATAGTAGCTAGTATGTCCAAGGAATGACCAAATATCTTTGATAGTTTCTAGTTGATAGGTAATTCCTTGGATATTTTGGTTTTCTCGGGGTCTACCTCGATCCCTGTGTATGAGATTTTGTGCCCTAGTACTATGCCTTCTTGGACCATCAAATGGCTTTTCTACCAGTTGAGCCTCAAATTTATTTCTACACATCTTTTTAACACTTACTCCAGCTGGTCCAAGTCTTGATCAAAGTTTTCTCCATAAGTGGAGAAGTTGTTCATAAAGACCTCCATACCATTTCCTATTTGCTGTTGGAATATGCTTAGAACTAGTCGTTGAAATGTTGCAAGGGCATTGTACAAACCAAACGAAATCTATTTGTATGAAAATGTTCCCCAAGGACTAGTGAACATTGTCTTGGCTTGGTCTTTTAGGGCTATTTGTATTTGGTTATATCTGGTATATCTATCCAGAAAACTATAATAGCGATTCCCTATGATGGTGTCTAAGACTTCGTTAACAAATGAAAATGGAAAGTGATCTTTGAATGTTGCAACATTTAATAGCCTAGAATCTATGCACATCCTCTATTTTCCTCCCTTTTTAGGCACAATAACTAAGGGGCTAATCCATTCACTATCAACAATGGTGTATATGAACCTAGCCTTGAGAAGTTGCTTGATTTCTTCCTTAACTACTTTCTTTAGCTTAGGATTTAATCACCTCTATGGTTGTCTTCGAGGCTTCATGGAGGGATCAGTGTAAATTCTATGTTGGCATATCCTAGGATCTATTCTAGTTAATTTAGGATATGACCAAGTGAAGGCTTCCAACAATTTATTTATTACCTTTAGTAGTCCTTCTTTATGTGTAGGAGCAAGCTTAGCATTGATAATTACTAGTTTTCCATTTTTAAGGAATGTGTATTCCATACCGGTGGGCAATGATTTCAACTCAAGGGGCTCCTACTTAAATTTCTAAGTGATTTCCAACTTCCCCCAATTGATATTTTCAAGGTTAAGACTTGGAAGTTGCCGGTGGACTTGCTCTAATGCATCTATGCTATTGATGTAAGCACAACTCATAACCTCAGTTGGTTCCATGCATATGAGTGAACTACTTTCTTGATTAGTTGTCAATCACTGGGTGTCTTCCTTTCATGTGGCTGCTGCATATAGGCATCTTTGTATGTTAATCACTTCTGCACACTAATTTCATGCAAGCAATGCTAAACTTTGCACAAACTATGACCTTTGCACGCAATTACACCCTGTGTCATTGTATGAGATGCACAGAACCTTCTTCTTCTCGATCTTTCTGAATGTATTTTTCTTTGATATTTCTAGGGAAAGATCATGGATTTCTAGGCATACATCGATGGTGCTTAGCCATGCTCTTCCCATTATGATTAGGAATTCTCCCTTACCATGGTTTACCTGAATCACTAGGAAGTTAGCTAGGTATGACCACCCAAAAATAGTGGTAATAATGTCTTCCACCAGTCCCAATGGGATAGTGATGGACTGGTCAACCAAATCTAGACAGATGTTGCTCTTTTTCAATGGAGGTAGCTTCCAAGCCTTGTATATTTCTTGAGAAATCAAGTTGACACTGGAACCTAAGTCCAAAAGAGCCTTGTACGACACATTTCTAGCAATTTGTAAGTATATTAGAGGATTCCTAGGATCAAAAAATTTCCTAGGAAGGTGGCCATATTTGATCTAATTGGTGATGACATGTGTTAGCATGATCGTATGCGTTGAGTGCAGTGATTAGGTTGATCGAGGCTTCAAAGATTTGATTGATACTGAGGCATCTAAGAAATCAACTACTTATGATTGTAAGGGCTTGGTTGGACTATTGGTTCTAAAGAAAGGTTGTTTCTTCATGTGGTTTTTTGAACCAATAGTAGGTTGAGAGCTAACAACCCTCGTGGCGTTACATTACTATGGCTAGATAGGGATTTCACCTTACATCATGGGAGAAGGTGGTAGTGGACCTATTCATGGAGGAGATGTGGCTGGATGAGAAGGATGATATGCTTGTGGAATATCACCTTTAGAAGAGGGAGCCCCATAATACTCGTAGGCTTGGTAGTGAGGTTGAGGAGTGACATGACTTGTAGAGTCACATGGGGAGATTGGCTGCTGCACGTAATATCTACATGGGTCAACTTGCTAGTAAGGATACTGTTGCCTTAGTGGTGGCATTCCCCATGATTATGGGTGCTGCCATTGTTGATATTGCTTAATTGGTTGTGGTGGAGTTCCACTAGGATAATATGTTAAAGGTTGGTGAAACTACCTAGGGTTACCTTGAGGATAAGATAACCTTCGGGGTGTTTGCCTTTTGTTTAATCATGGGTTGAGTGCATACATCCCAGACTCCTGCAGATGTGAGATTATAATGCAACATCCCTTAGGATGGTCATATTGAAATATCTCACATCCACTATCATTGTCTGTTTTTGAATCCACAACCTCTTCAATAATGGCAACTTTGCCCTTACCCTTGCTACATGCATGTTCAGCCTCTTTCTTTTTTCTTTTCTCACTACCTTGCTATCTAGACTCCTCTACTATTTTAAAAATAGTTTGAAATCTATTGTCTAGGGAATTTCACATTTGGTCTACCTTTGCCAAAACTTCTAATTTCATCTTTATATAGGCAAATTTTTCCTATTCACCATATCTTTGAGTGGTGACTCTTCTTCATCCTCACAAAATCTTACTCCCCTCTTCTGAAGGGAAGGATCTTGGTTATACTCTTCTGCACTTTCTCTCTTCTATAGCTCATCTTCTTCCTCAGTAATGTGCTCCAATGGTCTTTCAATTTGATGGGACCTAAGCTCGGATAGTCTCCCTTAGGCATAAGTCCCAAGGGTTCTTCTCGTTTCATGCCTAAGCCCATCCACGAGATGATGTAGTTGATCCCTTTGGGAATAACAATGGCTAGGAAAACGATGTAATAGTGCATAGTATTAGCCCATGGCAGCATCCAAGGGTTCATGTCCTTCTTGTTTCTAGCCTTGGATTTTCTTTCGCAAGTTAGACACTTGGGAGTACATTTGGTACTTATCATTAAATAGTTCTAACATAGTACTCCACCTATGAATGGATTCTGGCTCTAAAGACCAGTAATAGCTTTCTGCTTCTTTAACTAATGTCCGAGGAAACAACTTAAGTTTTTTCCACTCTTTCTCTATGTTCTATAAGGCACACACATCATGGAATTCTTGTAAATGATTCTAAGGATTAGCATTGTATCCCCATTCAAATTGTGGAATGTTGTTCATATCTAATCTCTTGATCCTACTATCTTTCTAATGCCTTGTTGGAATTCTAATAGCCTAAGTTATGTCCAACATACTTTGAGTACCCAGGAGGGGTTCATCATGATCGTCTCATCCATGGTGTCTATGATGCCTACGTTATTTCCTACTCTTCCTTCTTCTATGTCGTGACTCTCTAGAGTGCCCTTGTCCCCTTTCTTGGCTATTTCATCTATGACTTCCACTTTGCCTACGTTTATTCCCATGGTCTTTTTCTTTATTACTACGTTTGGATACTAAAGGAGAGGGTGAAGGAGATGATGAAGGTGATGAAGAAGGGGAACCATCGTCATAATAATGTCTACTACCTTCTCTTCAATAGTCATGGCCTCGATTGCAATTACGATTAGAATGTCCACCTTTATCATGTGTCCATGTCCCTTTTTTGAATCCTTTGTGCCCATGGGTATTAGAACCTAGGTTATGAATAGTGGAATGAAAGTTCTGATATACAACCCCTTGGACAAAGTTAAGGGGAGGAACATCATTGTGTGGGCGACTGCCTGAGGTAGGTTCACCACCCTCATTTTCACTTAAGACTTGTGGGGCATCTTGGAACCACTTACCCTTCAAATACTTATGATGTCTCTTTTGTTGCAAGTCCCTTTGACATTTTGCCTCTATGAGACGTTATTCTCTCGAGTCATGGTCTTGCACAATGTATTCTGCATGTAAGTGTGGCATGCCAATTCATATGAGAGCATGAATAAGCATGCTCAGGACTAAACAATCGGGAGATAACACTATGTTACCTTCTAAGTATCACCAACGTAGTTGTTCATCTTGATGGAGGATAAAGGTGAAGTCTGGTATATATTCATCAGGATGAATATATACCACTCAAACTTGTTGAGGGACTAGCGAATCAACGTCATATGTATTACATCGCTGAATGTTTCTTATTTTAGACCTAGGCTATGAGGCACTTTCGTATGAAGAAGGAGACATACTTGTCTGTTCAATGCATAATGTATTCTTGTTTATTATTATCTTAACCAACCCTAAGGGTTCATTCCAATGATGTGAATAATTTCCTATGTTCTAGTTAGCACACAAACAACTAAGTCCCTGACAACAGCGCCAGTGATGAGTGGCAAGGTACCCCTACGCTCAACCATACGAATATGAGCGTTTCACGCACGATCTAGTTGAATTCCAAGGACTAAGTGCTTATGTGCCCTTGTGGAACAAGGATGGGTTAGTTGATCATTGTCTTCCCAAGCTTACCTGTATGTCATGATTGTATGGTTAAGTAAGCTTAAGGCATATGATTTTTATAGCTTTATGTTTTTATGTTCTATGCTAGTAGGGAAGGAGAGAGGTAACTAAGTGACTAATTTAACTTAACTACTCACTAACTAAATTCTAACTAATCCTAATACCAGCATCTTTTCCTACTTTCCGTACACATCCTGAACCAGTGCAACACTGCTAGGATTACCAAACGATAATCATTACTGGGTTACCAAGCATTACACACATGCTCGAAGTGGTTGTGGTTATGTAATTTAACAATTTTCTTAATTGATCAAAATGAATTTCTGTGCTAATAACATAAATGTAAAGTGCATAAAATAAAATAAATGCATAAGAAAATAAAATAAAATAAATACGTAAGAAAAAAAATCTCAAGTGTTGCAAGGATGAATCAAAGAGCTCGTATTTATTTCCAACATAATGGTGTGCTCAGGTACATCAATGCTTAAATAAAGATCTATCCACACTTAGACCTCCTACTTTGGGCACTTGGAAAATACTCTAACTTTCAAACAGCCTACAAGAGTTTCACTACTTGACTGCTAAAAGAATTATTCCCAATTATGTGCCTGAGCATTATATTTATAGGCTTGGGAACAACTAGTCTAATAATTAGAGTAATCACTCTAATAATTAGAATAACTGCTAAAGTAATTGCTAGAGTAACCACTCTAATAATTAGAGTACCTTCTAGAGTAATATCTAGAGTAACCACTCTAATAATTAAAGTAACTGCTAGAGTAACCACTGTAATAATTAGAATAACTACTAGAGTGACTACTAGAGTAACTGCTCTCATCAGGTGTAACTTCAAGGGGACTCAATACTCTTTCTACTCTTCTTCTTGCTTGAGTGCTTTCGTGTTTTTTGTAAACTTCTTACAATTCCATACCACCCAATGATAGGAAGAAAAATAACACCGTTGCATGGTGTGATTGCTATCATTCAAAAAATAAGAAAAAAAAAGAAACAAAATGATGGAAATTCAAAGCACACCCCTTCGACAAGGATAAGTCCTTATATGGTGTGGTTTCCATTTCTAAAAGAAAAAAGAAAACACAATAGGAATTCAAAGCACTCCCCTTAAATAAATAAAAGGGGTACAAGCACTAGTTATGGGACTTGAATGACATGCACCTATGCCTAATAGTCCCCTCTAACTAAGGCCCTCTCTCTGTCACTTCCTACTTCTCCTTTCTCCTCTTTGTGAAATAGTGGTTATTTTGTGGAAGTACTCTTGTACCTTGAGTGGGTGGATCAATCTTAGAGTGGAAATGTGAAGTCACTAAAAGTGGATGGTTTTCGTTTGAACTAAGGATGGAACTTCTCAAGTCATTTTAACCATAAATTTCACAAGGAACTTCTTATGACCTCAATTTAGAACTCCATTCCACGTTCTCTATCATCCATTCATGTTTCCATAATTCACCAAACTACCAGGTTCTATGTTTTTCTCTATGTATTAGTCTAACATGTTAGGATTCTTTCTAATTAGTCCTTAAATTGTCATGATCATTAAATTGACTATGGGACCCATGGACTCGTGAGTTGAGGTTATGCAAGGGAAAAAAGGGCATGAGCCTGCTATGGGGAGGACCCACTTGCATAGCTTTTGGCTTGATTAGTTAAGATTCCTTACCTTTGACATTTCTACAATCTTATATTTTGTATTTTCCATTGTGTAAATTGCTTGGCACTCAATATTTCATTGCATTCATCCATCAAATCAAAATTTCTCCATTTTTTTCAAATTTATAAACTTCAACATTCTCTTTTCATGATTTCATGCTATTCTTAGTCTTCTAAGCTTTCATTTAACCTTAATTTCATTGAAAAATTCCTTGTATTTTGAAAGTTTGATCAAAGTCAATGGTGGTCAATAGTTGCGTTGATGAGACCTAATTGATGTAGCCAACCACATTGAAAAGGCCTCGTAGACACAGTGCAAAACTGCTAAATATACCACTTGATACTTTTAAATTTTTTGCAATTTGCTCATAACACATGGGGAATTTTTGCAATTTTTTAGAGCCCAAAATCTTTCAAGGCCCATAAGTTTCAAACCGTGTCCAAATAACTCCATTTTTTCCTCCTACACTTACTAAAGGTAAGATATTTATCATGGAGGTTACAAACCTTAAGGTTTTCAATGAAAATTTGAAAAACAAAATTACAACTCCCTCAAAGGGTTAGTAACCTTAACAACATAAAATTATAAATTCTTTCAACAACTAACCCTTCCAACAACCTCTAAGATGATTTATCAATGATAATGCATNGTTTATCTCTTTAAGAACTAATCTTTGGATTTCTCAGGACTTGATGATGTCTAGGCAAGCTTGAGTTAGAGTGACCTCAAGCCTTGACATGGGTCTAGGCACTTCTCTTTGTTGAGATTATTCTATAGGCACTTCTTCCTTTAAAATTTGTCAAACAGATTCCACTTCAGGCTCCACATGAAGATATCCCATTACATGGATAACCTCTTGTTGTTCTTGGCCTTATTCCTGCTAGCCCCTTNGTTGCTAGATGTTAGAACATAGTTGGTAGAGATATCAATAAAAGGCAATCCTAAGGCAAAAAGAAAATTGACCTCGTGATGCTACGAGGTGGACCATAAGGAGTATGGCGCACTCACACCAGTGAAGCAAATTTATTTCAAGATTGTGGCCTATCACCTCAATCTAATGATGAGGCCAAGCAAGATGATTACTTTTTCTACTCAAGCATGCATTGCTCTAAGTGGGAAATTTCCCATTAATCTTCCATAGCTAATTTATTTGGAAATCAAGAAGTGGTTTAAGGAGAACAAACATGGAAGGAAGACCCAACCCTTTTCATGCCTCATCAAAAAACTTTGCAAAAGGGCAAGCATTGTTTGCTATTCTAATGATACTCTTAGGTATGATCCATTGGACTCATGGGTAGAAATCATGAAAGATAATATGCCAACAACCACTCAAGAATAGGAGCTCCCGCCACTACCACCCACTTAGGAGACAACATCGAAGGCCCATGTCATCCTTGAGCATCTACATCAAATTTGAGAATAGCTCTTGAGTGAACAAGAGCAATGATGTACTGACCTAAATCGTCAGTGTGAGGCTGGAAGGAAAAAAAACATCAAAATATTGTTAGGCAAACACAGCTAACACTTCCTTCACTCGAAGGTAACCTAGAAAAGTAAACGAAGGTAGAGTACCTTGGATGGTCTGCACACAAATCAACCAAGGACTTTCCAGAGCATAAACTATGGCTTGCATTGGGGTTATTGTAACTGATGTTTTAAAATGTAAATAGAAAGTAAGAAATGTAAATAGAAATGCAGGCAGAACTAGTATTGTAAACGGAATGTAAACTGAATGTAAAATGGAGTAAATAGAATAATGGCTAGCAAAACAAACTGTATTGTATTACATAGAAAAGATGTGCATCGGTCAAAGCGTAGCTGCACGTGTGAATGACAGGTTAAGTGTCAAGCCCTGGGTGATGTGATGTGATGTGTCTTAGAAGTGCTTGGATGCTAAGAGTCAAGTGTGCTGAGCACCCAAGGATTGCTAGTCTGAGTTCCCTAAGTTGTCAACCTTCAAAATTGCCAACACCGTTTATGTGAATTGACAGGGTATTTATAGGGCTAGGTGCAAAATTCAAGAATGGAATCAATGGCTTGAAGATGAGATGAAAGGCAGATCAAGTGACACATGTCCAATAGACAGTTGTATGTGAGTTGGATGTATGTGGGCAAGCTATGTTCTAGACCAAGTGCATTGTATCTTATAACATGTGGCTTACTCAAGCCCATAGAAGCACATACAATTTAAAACATGATGGCTTGGCATGCCCACAAATGAAAATTTACATTGAAATGATGATGTACAACAAGAGAAATTGGCTTTGGCTCACTTGAAGCTTCTAGATCTTTGATTTGACTACTGTAGGATGTCAATTTGGGTGGTTCGTGGCTTTTTGAGGTGTTTCTGCTTGCACTCACACTGGGCATGTCATCAGCGTGACCTCAACCTAAGTGAGGTAAAATGAGACATTTGACACTAAATTTTGATTTCTGAAGCCTATTCCTTGAATGTAACTATTTCCCTAAATGTGTTTAACCCTGAGAGTGATCTAAAATATGTAATTTGAACTTGAATGTATCTGATTTGAAGCTATTTTGGATAGGTCACATTGGACTCATGCTGCAGCGTGACCTGCAGCATGACTTCAAGAAACTTCCAAAACTTGCAAATTTGAGCTGAAATCTGACATTCTGAATTTTGGAATTCTGAAGATGGGACTAGAGGTTGTTGATCATGAGCTCTGAGGATGATTTTCAGCCTAGAAGTTGGATCGTTTCGACTTGGTTTGGAGGCTCCTAGAGTTTTTCATGCTGGACTTACGCTGCAGTGTAACCTCCAGCATGACTTGCAGTGTGACTCCAAAAAATCTTCTGAAAACCTACAATTTTGAGCTAAAATATGACATTTTGAAGGTTGGGATCCATAGTTGTCAATAGTGGACCCTGAAGATGACTTGCACCCTTGAAATCAAGTCATTTTGACTTAGTTTTAAGGCTCTGAAAGTTGGTCATGCTAGAATCACGCCACAGCGTGACCTGTAGTGTGACCTGCAGCGTGAGTGAGAAAATTTGCAATCCAGCATGAGTTCCAGGACAAGCCTGCATGTGTGCCCAAGACAAGCTCAAATATTTTTCCTCCAAAAGCTCAAGTGTGGGTTGTTCTTGTTTCAAAGTGTTAGGCTGAAATTAGTGGTATTTCATTGACCCCTCTTTGTTCACGTCTAGAGGAATCCACCTAAGAGATGTCGACAAAGAAGTGCAAAACACCATGAACAAACAAGCATCAGGCATTAACCATTAGCCCTTGGCTGGATGTCATCGCACCATTTTCAAGACTACATGGGATTGAGGGAATGTAGTTCAAGATGCAAGGGATTGTAATCGGGGGAAGTCATGAGTCAATCAGTGGCTATGATTGCTACTGGGATTGTTGGAGAGAAATGCTCTCATGTGAATGAGCAATATCTTTGGTCCTTATCTATAGCTAGTGTTCAGCAGACTCAGGGCCAAGACATAGGAAGTGTGTTCTTTGGAGAAACGAGACTCATAAAGTGTGTTTACGGGGCCCATTGTAAATAGCCAAAGCCACGCAATGATGTGAAACATGATTTGTTTAAGACATGAACGTAACTGTTTTTCAAGATAATTACCTTCTCACCTGGGGCTTGCATGAGAATAGCCAATAGTCATTTATTTATGATGTCAACAGGGTCATGAAGACCTTTTCTGTGCATTTTTCCCTTTGATCTTTTTATTCTTTTCTTTTTCTATTTTCTTGTTTGTTTTTTCTTCTTTTTTGTTTTTGCTTTATTTTTTCTTTCTTTTTCTTTTACTTTTCTTTTTCTCTTTGATCTTTTTGAAAGAGCTTACTTTTAGTGTTGTGCTCATGTTTGAGCACTTGCATTTTATTTCATGTGTCGTACACTGTGTTTTGCGTTGCAACTACTTAAAGAGTCATAGTGTTCAATAGTGTATCAAGGGTTTTGAGGTGAGTAGGAGACAATGTATCTAGGGGATGAAATCAAATAGGATAAAGGGGTATGATGGGGAATAGGGAATGTATTAGGAGTCAGGAATGTACTTATGAATGGATTGATTAACCTAGTCATGTGCGTTAGGAAGAATGTGATACCTTGTCTTCATGATGAGGTGCATCTATGCACGAACGCCTCAGGCGTGTCATCCTGCAAATACAACTCCAAGAAGACAAGAAAAACACAAGTGAAATAGTTAACTAAGCACTTTAAACATGGGAATGGAGTCATTGTGTGCAATTTCAAAGAACATAGAATCATGAATAGCATCAACTTCATTAAGATCCATGAGAAAATTTATGCAGCAATTCTTTGTGGAACATGAACATGAATAGCCAATTGTAGCAACACATCTTTTCAAGTTTTTCTTGGTCATCGATGATGTCGCTAGTTTATAGTCTTAGCGGACTATTATGGATTAGTTTTATGTCATAACCCTTTGGACAGTGCTAGTTTAGCATCGTGGTGGATAGTGCATTGCTAATTTATAGTCATAGTGGACTGTGAAGAGACAAACCAGTTTATAGTCTTAGTGGACTCTGAATGCTAGTTTCACGTCATGGCGGACAGCTATGGTAGTCTAGCATCATACTGGATAGATCTCTGTGGTGTCAATTTATTGTCATGACTCTAGGATTGTTTTGTGATATCAATTTTAAGTCATGATGTCAGCACTATTTTGTGGTATTAGTTTTTAGTCATGATGCCAGGACTGTTCTATGGTATTAGTTTTAAGTCATGACGCCAAGACCATTCTGTGGTATCAGTTTTAAGTCATGATGCCAAGACTTTTCTATGGTATTAGTTTTAAGTCATGATGGCAAGACTTTTCTGTGATATAAGTTTTAAGTCATGACACTAGGATCGTTCTATGGTATCAGTTTTAAGTCATGATGCTAGGACTTTTCTATGGTATCAGTTTTAAGTCATGATTCCAGAACTTTTCTATGGCTCAAGTTTGTCAGACATAGTATCATTTCAGGTAAAATGATTCATGGGATTAGCAAAATTTTTCCCATCCATGTTAGCAAGTTTGAATGCTCCATTATTATATGCTTTTGTGAATAGGTAAGGCCCTCCCAAATTGGCTAAGAATTTTTCTGGATGTTCACGAGTGGCCTTAAGGACTAAATCTCCTTTTTTGATTGGGCGTTTATGGAGATCGTGTTTGTGCCTTTGCCTCTATTTTTTTGGGTATAATTCTATTTGATCAATCATTCACACACATTCTTCTTCTATTGAATCAAGGTCAACAATGCGTAGTTCATTGTTTTGAATTTCATCGAGAAGGCCCAAAAGAACTATTTTCATTGAGGGAACCTGTAATTATAAAGGTAAAACAGCTTCAGATCTGTATACAAGACTATATGGAGTTTTACCTATAGATGTTCAATGTATCATTTTGTATGCCCACAATGCATAGACTAATTGTTCATGCCATCATTTATTACTCTGACTTAGCATCTTTTTGAGCACCATGATGACCATTTTTTTGTAGCCTCAACTTGACCATTACTTTGTGGGTAGTAAGGTGATGAAAATGCATATTTAATACCTAGGCTTTCACAAAAGCTTTTAGTATCTGCACTGCTAAACTGTGGCCCATTGTCAGTAACAATGGTCATTGGAATACCAAAACAAGTCATAATATTTTCTATTATGAAAGTGCAAATGTGTTTTGATGTGGTCTTCCTAAGGGGAATAGCTTCCACCCACTTTGTGAAATATTTAGTTGTAGTGATAATGAAGTTATGTCCTATGAAAGATGATGGAGTTATTGGTCTAATTAAGTTTAATCCTCATTTTTGGAATTGCCATATCATTTCTATTGTATGCAGCTCATTAGGTGGCACGTGTATTAGATTACCATGCTTTTATAAAATGTCACATGTACTAACCTTGGAGATGCAATCGTATTCCATATGTGGCTAGTAATAGCCTAAGCACCTAATCTTCATTGCCATTGCTTCAAGTGCTATGTGCCCTCCAAAAATTCCTTTGTGAACTTGTTCTACTATTGTTTGACCATCGACGCCACCAATTCACATCAGCAAAATTCCTTCATAGGATTTGCGACACAAGGTGTCTCCTATTAACGCATATTGCCAGGAACATTTCCGCACAACATCTTTTTGAGCACTTGTCAAGTGTTGTGGAGGTTTGCCTCTTATAAAGTACCCTTTTACATCATTGTACCATTCTATCATGTGTTTTGTGTGTACCATCCAAAATTGTCGGTGAGAGGCTGGAATGAACGGACACCGAGAGATCTACGGATGAAACAGTAAGACCATGCCTTCGCCTGAGGGCAAGCTGGAATCTGCATGTGGATCAAACGAGGACTTCCCTAAATATATGCAATTGTGATGCATTGGGTTATATGTAAACAAATGCAAAAGTGAATGTAAACAAATGGAAATGAATGAGAATTATTTAAACAATTAAAATAGGAAAAATGTGAATTGGAAAAATAATGTAAACCGTAAGAATCTAGGAAATAATGCAAATTGTTTGTATTGATAAATAATTAAAATGTGCATTGGTCAAAATGCAATTGCGAAGTGGTCGCAAGGCAGACGTTTAGCCCTGATGGATGAGAATAGATGCTAGGAAGATGTAGGTTTTGGATTGCAGGTGTACAACATCCAAGTCTGTATCAAGACTAGCATATGAGATTAATGCCCAGATTTCCCAAGTCTATGAGATTCCAATTTTCTGAACCTTGATCTAGTGGAAAAATAGGAGATTTATAGGATCTTGGGCATGAGATTTAGATCTAGGAGAAGATCAGTGGCTGCGGGGTGAGAAAAATTCAAATTAGATGACAAGTGTGTGCATTGACTGGATGCACGAAATGTTACAATGTACAGTGCAGCGTCCAAGATATCTTATGCTGGCATGCATAATGCCTAGCATAAGAACTTGAAACACTGAGAAAAATGTGAAAAATAAAACAAATGTTAATGTACAAGCGTGGATCTAGGTGTCTGGCCTCCGGATCTGCATGTATGGCCTCCGGATCTACATGTATGGCCTTTGAATCTACATGTATGGCCTCCAGATTTGTAGTTCTATGCTATTTTTGTGCTACCAAAGTCTCCAGCATGCATGGATCTAGCTCTAATGTGTGTGCAGCCTATTCTGGCATCAGCATCCAGTGTCCAGTGTATGAAAGTGTTTGCTTTGGGTTTATGCTACTGGAAGCATGCCAGCATGACTAATAACGTATGACCTGAAAATAGTTCATTTTGAACCTATTTTGAACCTATGAGACCCATTTTTAGAGTGGATCTACATGCCATGGGTCATGAGGGTTTTGTGTGCAAAATTTGGGCTAATTTGGATGTCGTTTTGGCCCTGTTTTGGTTAATGACGCTGGGCATTACGTTCTGTAGCATTTGAAAAAGTAACCCCCAGCATCACCAAGTGAAAATACCTCATTTAAGGCCTAAATTTTGATTTTCTAGAGCCTGGGAGCTATTGGTTGCCTTGGTTATGGTCATGGGGGGTCCTTGTGCTCAATTTCAGCCTATTTTGACTCAGTTTCGAGGCTCCAAAACTTGGTGATGCTAATCCTTACGTTGTGCAGCATCTGAAAAAGTAACCCCAACATCACCAAGTCAAAATGGCACATTTGAAGCTCAAATTTGAAGTTTCTGAAGCCTATGAATAGGTACAAGTGCTACTGGTCCCTGTGGATTTCTCTGGTGTTGAAGATGCTACCTAAAACTGCTTGTTTTGCCCTAGTTTTGCTTGGTTTCGCTGTGCAGCGTCTAAAAAAGTAACCCTAGTGTCACCAAGTCAAAATGGCATATTTGAGATCCAAATTTTAATTTTTTGGAGGCTAGGAGCTACTGGGGGCCTTGGTGAAGGTCATGTGGGGTCCTTGTGCTCAATTTCAGCTTATTTTTACTTAGTTGCATGGCTCCAAAAGTTGGTGATGTTGATCCTTACTCTATGCAGCATCTGAAAAAGTAACCCCAACGTCACCAAGTCAAAATGGCATATTTGAGGCCCAAAATTTGATTTTCTAGAGGCTCAAAGCTACTAGGGTCCTTTTTGAAGTTCATGTGGGGTCCTTGTGCTTAATTTTAGCCTATTTTGACTCAATTTTAGGTCTCTAAAAGTTGGTGATGCTGATCCTTACATTGTGCAACATCTGAAAAAGTAACCCCAATGTCACCAATTTAAAATGGCATATTTAAGGCCTAAATTTTGATTTTATGGAGGCTAAGAGCTAATGGGGGCTTGGTGAAGATCATGGGGGATCCTTGTGCTCAATTTTGGCCTATTTTAACTCAGTTTCGAGGCTCCAAAAGTTGATGACGTTGATCCTTATGCTATGCAGCATCTAAAAAAGTAACCCTAGTGTCACCAAGTCAAAATGGCATATTCGAGGCCCAAATTTTGATTATCTGGAGGTTGGGAGTTGCTAGGGTCCTTGGTGAAGGTCATGGAGGGTTCTTGTTCTTGATTTCATCCTGTTTTAACTTAGTTTCAGGGCTCCAAAAGTTCGTGACGCTGATCCTTACGTTGTGCAGCATCTAAAAAAGTAACCCCTGTGCACTTAATCAAAACCCAACATTTTGAGCCTAAAACCTTTGATTCTGGATGCTAAAATTTGGTGTAGTCACCTGTGGGCCCCAAGGGGGACCTCACCTATTGAATCGTGAAGCATCGAGGGCTGTTTCAGAGGCCTCCAAGTTTGGTCATGTGTACTCATGCTTGGGCAGTTGCATCACTTAACTTGAATCTTGTCTGAAAGTGCTAGGCCAAACTTTTGTGGTGTTTTCATTGTGCTAAAGGATGATCTAGTAATTTCATCAAGAGTGTTAATTATAGGTTCGACACAACTTATTATAGAGCTAGGCAACGCATGGAACATTTCAGGTGTCATGTTTAAGGCTACTGTAGCAAGTGCATCGGTAATTGTGTTTTCGCTTCTAGGAACATGTTGTATATCAGTTTCTACTAGTTTTCTTAGTAGATGTTTGGTTAAATCACACTATGGTTGCAAATGGAGAGCCTTACATGCGTAAACCTCAATGACTTGATTAATGACTAATTGTGAATCTCCTCGAACTACAAGACATGAAATTCCTGAAGTCAATGCTGCTTGAAGACCTCTAAGAAGACCTTCATATTCTACCACATTATTGGTACAAGGAAAGGTTAATCGATAGGCGAAGGGCTGGATTTCTCTAGATGGGTATGTCAAAATGGCCGCAGCACTCCCTCCTCGAGAGGTTGAAGCTCCATCGAAATAAAGGATTTCCTCATAGTTGTCAAGCATGGTGTCTATACTGTTAATATTCTCATCAGGGAATTCAAGGTTGACTATTGCTTGATCATGTGTTAGCGAGATGGCGAATTGTGTGACTATTGCTTGACCTTTTGTGGAAGATTGAGAAACATAGTGTAAGTCAAAATCCACAATCATTTCTTTCCACCTAGCTATCCTAATTGACTCGTAGATATTGTTAGTGATAGCTTGGAGTACATTATCTTTGCAAATAATGTAAACTTGATTGCAGTAGAGATAATGCCTCCATTTCTTCAAGGCAAAAACAAGGGCAAGGAATGATTTCTCTACATCTTTGTATCATTTTTCATAGGCAATTAAAGTCTGGCTTAGATAATATAGAAGGATCTCAGCTTCATCTTAATGTTTTTGACAAAGCATCAACACAATGGAGGAATTGGAAGTTTCAAGGTAGATGTAAAAGCGTTTATCACCTTGCGTGGAATAAATGGTTGGCAGTTGGGCTAACTCTTGCTTTATGTTCTCAAATGCTTCTTGACATTGTTGGGTCCATTTGAAATGCACATTTTTTTGTAATAGGTGCTGCAAGGTCTCAACTTATCTATCAACCTCTCAATAGAGCGTCTAATGAATTGTAGCCTACCTTGAAGAACATGTAATTTGGTAAGTTTCTTTGGTGGTTGCATATTAGTTATTGCCTTAACTTTATCAGGGTCTACATGTATTCCTGTTTCAGAGACTACGAAACGAAGAATCTTTCCTATTTTGACATCAAAGACACACTTCTTTGGATTGAGTCTAAGGTCATATTTGAGACAATGTTTAAGCACTAAGTCCAGATGTTTTGCATGCTGTTATGTTATTTTAGATTTGACTGTGATATCATCAACATAATCATTGAGCAAATTGAGCATGTAATCACTAAATGTGTATGTCATTGCTCGTTGATATGTAGCTCCTGCATTTTTAAGGCCAAATGGCATCATTGTATAACAAAATGTATGCCAGGGTGTCATGAAAGTTGTTCTGAGTTAATGTTCTAGGTTGATTTTTATTTGGTTGTATCCCGAAAATCCATCCATAAAGGATAATAGTGCATGCCCATCAGTTGTGTCAATAAGTTAATCAATGCTAGGTAATGGGAAATCGTCCTTTATAGTGGTTGTGTTGAGATCACAGAAGTCAATGCATATGCGTATACTACCATTCTTTTTGGGGACTACAACAATGTTTGATACCCAATCAGAATAGTCAATGGCCTAGATGAAACCAGCTTGATAGAGCTTTGTGATTTTAGCACCGATGGCCAATGCAACCTCGGGTCTAACCTTCCTTGATTTTTGCTTTACCGATTTAATTTTTTCATCAAGAATAATGTTGTGTTGGATTATCCTGGGGTCTAGTCCTGGCATGTTAGTATATGACCATGCAAATGTTTTTATTTTATCTTTTAATACTTGAGTGATGTCACCTACAAGTTGCGAGTCTAGTAAGGCACCTAATTTCAATGTTCTGGTTTCACTATTAACCGTGGTAATGGGGATTTCAACTAGAGGATCTTCAGTGATATTATCAACTTCTAGATCTAGAGTTTTAGTCATTTTTTTAGGCTAATCTGACTTTTCTTGAGTGGAGGCTATTAAATTGGTATAGGTGCATGGATTTAAATCCAAGGATTCTGGATTGATTGCTCTTTCTACCTTCCTATATGGTCTGTTGAGAGGATATTCTTGGTGGCCATGTCTTGCTCCTGTCAATTTAAAATGAGAACAGAGTAAGAGACACCCTCTTGGCAAAGGAGTTACTAAATAGAAGCAAACTATGTACTGACAAAAATTTAGAGATGCAATGGTAGTCATGGTAGTTTAAGGTCATACTTGGCCACATGGCAGTTTAAGGTTGTACCAAGCCACATGTTGACTTTTCATTTGGATTGAGTATATGCACTATTTTTAAATTTTTAAATTTTTTAAATTTTAAATTTTTGACTTTTAAATTCTACATTTTTAAATTTAGATTTTCGAGTGAACAATAAGGTCATGGGGATTTTAAAGTTTTATGAATTTTATGCCATTTCCAAATGTTTATATATGTTTATTTATCTATCATTATTGATTTTTTACACTTTCCTCCTCTTTTTCATAAGAAATTTTGGGCCTCATCTCCAGAGGTTGGAATAATAAGGAAAATTGGGTGAACACAAGGCAAAGATGACACAAACAATAACATGTAACTATGGTAAAGTAAAATTAGAAAAAATAAAATAAAATAAAAGGTGATAAATCAAATTAAATTAAATTAAAAATATTAGGGGGGGTAGAAAAGGAAATTTTTGAAGTAGAAGGCCTCATTTTTGTTAGTGTGAGTTGCTGGAAATTTGAACAACAGTGTGACCTACCTATAGCGTGCAGCGTGAGCCAAGGCATTAGCGTCAGCATCAACGTAACCATAAAAGACAAGGGTAGAGGAAAGGCATGCAAGGGTAAGGGAAAGAAGTAGGTAACTCTGGCATCTGTGGAGGAGAGTGAAGAGCTCCTCCAACATCTCCTCCAAGCTAGGATTCCGACGTGGAAGAAGGCCTTGCACAGGTAAATTCTTCTCTCCCTATTTTTCTCTGATATTTTGCAAAGTGTTACCTAGGGTAGAACTTTGGCTATGATTTTTGGATTTTCTCATATTTTTGGGATTTTCATTTTTGGGCTTAAGGTAGGGACAACGTGAGCTATGAATTTTTGATTTTTGACCAGGAAGACAGGGCATTGTGAACTACAAATTTTTGGATTTTTGGGGCTTGGCCGCATGCAGCATGAGCTACAAGTTTTTTTCTATTCTCGGAGTCATGGGCCACAGGGTTTTCAGCCTTCTTGGCAGCATGGATGTGGGATGTAGGGTTTTTGGCCTTTCCCTTCTTGTTTATTTGATTTTAGGGCCTCCTACAATGTGACTACCATGGGGAGGCTAGCGTGAGTTGGGGTTTCTCTATCTATCTTCTTGGCATCATGAGTGTCTTGCAAAAGTTTTCAACATTGGAGGGTAGCGTAACTACAAAATTTTCACTTTCGAAGGGGCCGCGTGACTGCACATTTTAGCATGGTTGCATATTTTTGAATTTTTGGAAAGGCAGTGTGATGGCCAAATTTTGATTTTTGGAAGGGTAGCATGACTGCCAAATTTTGAATTTTTGAAAAGACCGCGTGATGGCCAAATTTTGAATTTTTGGAAAAGCCCAGCATGACTTGGTTGGGGAGCCCAGTGTGACTCAGTTGGGGAGCCAAGCGTGACTTGTTTGGAGGGCCCAACGTGACTTGTTTAGAGAAGTCCTATTCTCTTTCTCATTTCTCCATTGGTAGCTACATGATTGCTAGGTTCTAGGCAGCGATTGTAAGCACCTATCATGAGTGTTGAAGGAGGATTACGTGACTTTGCTAGAATAACCTTCTAGTGTGAGTTGCCTTTGGGAGGTTGTGGTGTGAGTGTCAAGTTTTCTTTGCTTGAAAATGTAAAATTGATTGCCAAGATGTTCACTAATTTCTAAATTTATATTGTTTATTATTTTTCTAAGAATGATGATTTAAACATGGATTTATGGTGAAATCGATTTCAATGTACTCCAGTAAGCCTCAGATACACTAAATAGATGTTAGTGTCCTTGTCTCATGGAATGGAGCTAAGCATTGAAAATATTTGTTTATGTAATATTTTTTGGTTTATGTGGTTTTTCCCTATTGTTAGCACTTAGATTTTTCACTTACCTAATGTTTTGGTCGTGTGCAGGGGACCCAAATCTTCTCTTTTGGTGGTTGATCTTGTCGGTGTACTTGCTTGGTTTGGCCCTTTTGGACCAGAGCACCCCCTTATGACCTACACATTAGGCCCCATGTCATATGGTTTCACCTCGGTGTTAGTTCATTTTTTCCTTCATCCTGTAATATTTTGGTATGGTTATATGATCTCACTTAAGTGAACAATTGGCTGGTTATATCATTGAGATAGTGTTGCCCAGGTCCACACAAGGCATGCTTGCCTTTGTTATTGATATTGACAAAGGACTTTTCAAGGTTGCAGGAGGCCCTGCTGAAGGTCCTAGATCTACACATCCCTTGACTCGTGTGTGGGAGCTGCCTATGTGTAGTCATTACAATAGTAGCAACACACTTTTCCTAGCTCTCTGTGTGTACACTCTATTCCAGAACCCACCTGGAACAGTATATAGAGTGGATAAGTGTGCTCCCTTATATTTTACTTTTACTTATGATTTTGTTTTAAATTTTATGTCATCATCTAAATGTAAATGTTGTTTTCTCATGTAGGCCCTGTTTTGATGAGCATGGGATGCATGATGATGATGGTGGTCTTGCCTTAACATGCACAATGCTAGACACATTTAGGATGGGCCTCATTCTTCATGTTGTAGTATTGGACCAGACAAAGATGACCCTCGTTGACATCCATAGATAATTTTCAAGAGCCTTTCAGCATTTCCAAGCTCGAGGTTTGTTACATGAGGAATGGTCTTCCAATGGTCTGATCTTTCCTCAAAGAATCGATCCTACACCTACCCTACCTATGCCACTTATTGATGATAAATGACCACACTCTAGACTCCATTTTCTTCTTTTTTGGCTACATTATCGTGTTCCATGTTTTTGACTTTTTGTTCTATGTTTTCTTTTTACAGTAGCCATCCCTCCCAAAGAAATCACTGTTATAACAGGGCGTACTAAGGCCACCCTCTTTATGAAATTTGGGGAGGTGAAGTAATCACAAAAGTGGTTGCGAAGGGGAGCTTCTAAGTTGATCATTAGTTGCCTTACTTGGGTAGGTCTAATGGACTTGTTTTCAACTTTGACTCCAAGCATTCCAGCTACTGAGATGGTCACGATTATTGATTCTTTCAATGGTGATGCTTCCTATTTTAGCATGCGGGTCCAAGGGGTCAAGGTATCTTTACACTTGACCACTAAATTCATTTCTAACCTTTTTGGCATGCCCATTGATGGTGCCACGATGGCCATAGATAAAGCAACCAAGGAGGACCAGGTTATAAAAGATCTAGAGGAATAGTTTGGTGTATCTCGAGGTCACAAAGGTTTTTCCATGTAAGATGACACCCGATCAGTGGAGGTGAACTTTCTATATCCTCTCTTTTGGGAAAGGGCATTCCCTAAATGCTACAATTGGGCCCACTTTCTTATGTCTAGTTTTCATGGGGAGATCATCAGGTTACGTTCAAACACCCATGCCAAATCCCATTTCATCTTTGCCTTCTTTGTGGGGTATTTACACAGGTTTGCTGAGTTCTTAGTGATCTACGATGATAACCGGTATGTTTTGAAGGACAGTTTACAATTGTCCTGTCCCTGGGCTTGTCCCCTATTTAGCAGCACCAAATCCCAAGATTCACTAAAAGAAATTGAGGAATCTGTATTAGTTACTACTGGAGGTCTGGCTAGCCATTCCCATGATAGCCTAGGATCAGAACCACCTAGGATGTGCACATCTGTGAAAAGGGCTAAACGTTTAATTGGTGAGACCGTTGGAAAGTCTAAGATGAAGGTGAAGAGGAAAGAGCGTCAAAGGGAGGCTGCCCCAGATGTGATACCATCAATAGTAAAGAAGATTTGTTTCGTACTACCAGTGGAGGGTAAGTATCTTATTGTATTATTGTGTATTTATTGTTATTATTATTATTATTTTGCTATTTTGGCTTATGCATTATATACACTATGTTATACTAACTCTAAGATTCTGGAATTATCAGGGGAAGGTCGTGAGGGAGAAAGAGAGGCTTTGGCCCCAATGGCTGATCCCAAAGTAACTATCACAGGGCCTAAAGAAGAAGCGAAGGAAAGAGAAGAAACAATTGAAGAAACTCCCACCTTGCAAGAGGAAGATGTGACAGACATTATGGAGACAAAGCTTGCAGGCTATGGATGCACTTAGGCAACCCAGTGATGAAAGAGATGTCCTTGATGGCTTCTTCGATGGATGTTTGCAACTTCGGGTTCTACCCCAGTTAAATGGCAAAGGGCTTTTCGGTATGTTGCTTTCAGTGCAATCTATGTCTTTGTACCTTTTAATTTTCATGAGTTTTTCTTAATTATTTTGATTATTTTTGGAATCAGAGGTAGATGCTAAGACTTTTGAGGCACATGCATCTTGGGCAAAGGTGTCAGGAACACATGTTCTAATTAAAGTAACCTCCCCCACTTGCCCTACACCAATCAACCACCTAAGACCATGGCCTGAGATGCCTAGTAAGATAGACTTTGTTAAAGGCATCGTTGATGATGTGGTTGCTTGCCTACAAGAAGTTCATCCAAAACTAGGTATGTGTATGTCATACATTGTACCTAGTATTTGGGTTCATTGTTGATTATAGGTTATTTATGTGTGTGGTGCTTACACTTGCAGGCACCAAGCTTCAGTGGGATCCCTCTGAAGCTACTCACATTAATGCTCTCCCTGAATTGCTGGGGAATGTTAAGAAAGTCCCAAGGAATGTGTATGATGTGATTTCTGGTTGCATCGTACAGAACGCCAACTTGCTTTGGACTTGTAGATGCTTAGTTGAGTACTTATGGGACGAGGTGAATTCATTGAAATAATCACTAGCAAACAAGAGAGAGAAGAATAGGGATCTCCAGTCCCGTTATGATCTTGCTACTTCCATACTATCTGGCGATAGCACTTAGCACACTTCTGAAATCACCTATGCACACTACTAGATGATTTTGAATAACAAGGTGCAAGCTACAGGGGATTTGGCTGAGCAAAGGCCACAAATAGATTTGCTGAACAAAAAGTGTCATGATTGGAAGTCCTTTGTAGCTAAGGTACGGAAGTGGGGCCAAGACCAAAAGGACCACAAGCATCAATACAAGAAATGGTTGAAGGAAGAGTCAATTGAACATGGTCGGATGGAGATGTTCATCGATGGATTAGGCTTATGGTTTGCTTATGACAGGTTCACCGAGTGCACCGAGGTGGAAGGATCTACTGAGAGGATGATTACCATGACCTTTGGGGAGGCTTCTACAGGCATGTTCTCTCTTGAACATCCTTCCTGAACCTTAGTGGACAAGGGTAAAACCTTGGCTGGCATTGATCTTGTCTTGGAGGAGGATTGGGAAAATATGCCTGAGGTAGAGATTCTATGGCATTTGGAGGCCAAATTAGGGCCCTCCTCACTTGTGAGTGTTATTGTTTTCCTAATTTTTGTGTTTATGATTTGCCTTACTACTCTTACCTTGTTTATTTTGTTTTTCTATTTTCTACT
This sequence comes from Gnetum montanum, assembly GCA_015680685.1. NCBI lineage: Eukaryota > Viridiplantae > Streptophyta > Gnetopsida > Gnetales > Gnetaceae > Gnetum > Gnetum montanum. Next base: position 58,914 of record MNCI01020062.1, read on the forward strand.
ATAGGGACATGTTAATGATGGAGCTGGCCCCAGTGGAGCAAAGGAGGATGATGAAGAAGATCTTGAGGAACAACCCCCTCCCTAAGTTTATTGTTAATTAGATTTTAGCTATTAGATGTCTTTTGATTTTTTTGAATGTTTGATGAAAATGTATGGTTGACAAATGTAATGACATGGACCTAGTTATGGCTTAATATGTTGAAATTTTTCTACCATATTGATGTATCATTTTTTTTATTTCATATGTTTTGTCTTTTTATTTGCTTTTTTCCAATATTATTGTGAACATATGTGTGTAACTAAATGTAAGATGGTGGAAACAAAACGTAAATCAATTCTTGCAAAAGAAGAAAGCAACGATATGACATAAATCTAGACTACAACTTGTATCATTTAAACTCAAATTTGACATAACGTGGTGAATGTTTGTAAGTTTTGCAATGTATTGAATCCTAGTTGAAAGCCATTTTGGGCTATTCAGATCAGTTTAAAGTCATAGTGGACTATTTTTTTTTGTTGCTAAGGAAAGAAATTTTACCAATTTTATGCCATAGTGGGCCAAAAGCAATAACCATTTTAGGAAACTTTTAAAAGGAACCAGTTATTTCTGACTATGGCTAGTTTACCATCATTACGAACATGTGGTAGTTTAATGTCATTTCGGACATGTGGTAGTTTAATGTCATTTTAGACATGTGTTAGTTTAACGTCATTTTGGACATGTGGTAGTTTAATGTCATTTCCGACATGTGGTGATTTCATTCTAGTTGTTGAGTTGCCTCTTGATTTTTTGTAGATTAACGTGTGGGGTTGGGCACGTGGGTATGATTTTATACTCATCCTCCCCTTCATCGGTGATGTCAAAGGGTAGTTTTGACCAGAAGACATTAGTAGGAATGGCTCCTATGTTTACATCTTCTTGTGTTTCTTTAATCCTAGTAGGGTTGTGATTTAACATTCGGTTCATGTCTTTATGTATGTTCATAGTTTCTTGCTTAGGCTCAACTAACTCAATTTCTAACTATTGACCTACCTTAGGATGTGAGGTAGTGATTGATACAGCTGTATCTCCATGTATGATGATTTCACCACCCTTGTAAGGTAGGTGGATCTCCTAATGGATTAGTGAGGATACAGCTTTAAGTTGAGCTAGCCAGGGATCTCCTAGGGTCAAATTAAACCCAAGCATTTCATCAACCACTATGAATTCAGCTGATGTGGGGAATTGGTTCCCAGATATGAAATCTAAGGTAATCATGCCTTTCACTCCAACATGGGAACCACTAGAGAATTTCAAGAAAGAGATTGTCATGGGCTATATTTGTTCAATAAACCCCGATTTTTTGATTACAAGAAAAAATATTACATTTGTGGCCACATCATCATCACCATGCACCCTACATATCTTGAAATGACCAACCTATATCATTATGAACTAGGGGTTGTGGTGACTTCTCATGTTTTCTCATCTAGCTTAATGTCCTTAGCACAGAACTCTAGGGATGTGGTCTTTGATTCCTAAAGTTGTGGGGACTACTGCATAAATGGATGGTTCATCTACAGGAAGGTCCTCACTAACAGGGATCGAGGTCATCATCTGTACAAGAGCTTCCCGATGTACTAATGAAGTCATTACTAGGTCATACAAACTTAAAGAAGTATTCTTTCATTTTAAGGCTTGTGTGACCTGGGTTAATGTGCTTGCTAGGTCTTTACTATTTGGAACACCTTTATCAGTGAAGACTTGGTCCATTTGACCCAGCATTTGTATTTATCATGGAGGAATTTTTCCATTAGTTATTAAGGGTGCTGGGTTTGGGACACAACCCATGACGTTATCCTTGTTTTGATGAATCGTACTAGGTGCATTAACAAATGGACCCATAGGAAAAACATTTAGCGGTGTAGGCTTTGGTGGTCCTAATTTGTGCCTATAGTTTTCTCTTTCCAGATGCTCTCTTGTTAACCTATCAGCAAGACATTCTTGTAGAGGTCGTGAGGGAGTATAAGTTGATTGTGTGCTAGGGTGTTTTGGCACCGGGGCCACAAAAGGAATGGGTCAGTTTTCAAACCATATGGTCATCATGGCGACAAAAGGAGGTATGTGGATAACGAATGGTTTTTGTGGTGCCTAAGATGTGTGTATAGTGAAAGGGGTTCGAGGAGATGTTGGGGTAGTTGTGTTTTATGAACGTCTACAAATCACAAAAGGTTTTCATGGGACGTCTTGTCTACTCTCCATGTGGATAATATTAATCACATATGGTGCTTCACGACCATTGAGAGGATCCTTGTAGCCCCCCATGGGCTAGTTTTGAGGTCTTACTAGGTTTGCCTCATTGAATACTACTTCACCCCTATCAATCATGTGTTGTATATCCTATTTCAAGGTGAAATAGTAATTAGTTCCATGATCGGGTCATTGATGATACTTGCAAAACCTTTCCAACCTAAAACCTCTTGGAATGGGTGGTTCATTAGCTATTGCTAAGGCTAGTTTTTGGCTAGCTCATAGAATGTATCATGTTTTTGAGATGCTAGGGGAGACATTTGTTTATGTTTTATTAGCCCAGCCTTTAGAATCTTATCAAGAAATTGTGAAAGTTTCATGGACAAAGGTGTGTATTGAGCAGGTTCTTTTCTTTCGAATGTATGGGTGTGACCCATGTTGGTGTTCCTATTTGAGGAAGTTTCAGGTGTAGGGGTAGGTGTATTTCTTTCATAGCCATTTGGGATAGCCGGTTTTTTTCCTTTTTGTCTTGGATGGCTAGGTCGGGTTGTCTTAGCCACTGCTGCTATTGTCATCTTGCATTTATCTTTCCTAATATGTTGGCTCCTCAAGGTTGAGTAGGCTAGGTCATTGCTTGTTTGTGAAGCCTCTTCTATGTCTTTAATTTGCACAAATTCTTGGCTCATAGTACGGGGTTTTAAATAGTAAATTTTTGATTTAATAAAGTCATTTGTAGTCGCCTTAAGGATGGTAAGCAGATAAGTTTCAGGTATAGGCTTGTGAAGTTCATTTAGGGTCACACTCCATCTTTGGATAAATTTTTGTGCTGGATCTAATGGTACTTGTTTAATTTGAATTAATCTATCTAATGTGGCTTCAGGTTTCATATTGTATTTGAAATGGGTGACAAACTGATGCAACAAGTCTTCTAGAGAAGATATGGAGCTATGGGGTAAAGCTTAGTACCAGTCTAGGACTTTCCCAGTTAAGGACATAACAAACACACATAGAACTACATGAGGCCATGCCTGAAGCAATATACATTCTATTCGGAATGTTATTAGGTAATAATTTGGGTCTCCCGCTCCATTGTACTTAGTTAGTTGAGGTAATGAAACTTCCTTTAGCAAGGTTAGCAGTGGAACTAAGGGGTCAATTGGATCATCTTGATAGAAGTCTAGTACCTTGACTTCCTTAGTGTTCATAGTTTTAAGATGTTTTAATTCTTCTACTAATGAGTGCATCATTTTTTTTGTATCTTCCCACTCTTGGATGGTAGGAAAACTAGTGGATTGGGTTGATGGTAACTGATAATGATTTGATTGTTGCATTTTTTGTGGAAAGATAGGTTGTTGGACTATTGTTTGTTGTGCTGGGACGACATTGGAGGCTGAGACAACGAAGTGTGGTATGCTGTAATGGGTAGATAGGTTTTGCTAAACAACTAGTGGGATCCACTACCCAATCACAGGTTGTGAAGTGACCAATGGTGCTTGCTGGATTTGCACTTGAGGTAGGTAATGGATGGATGTGGAAGCTAGCATGATCGAAGGCATCCCAATCACTTGAGGTCGAGAGGTCGATCCTGCATTATTTGGGGTGGAGGTTGTTGGGATTGTATTTGTAGAGGTATGATGGAAGTGGACACGTTAGATCGAACATTAGACTTGGAGAAGATGGGAATGGGAATGGCTACTTCCTGTAGAGAAGCTGGTGGTGGAAATATTGTCTCTTCTAGGAAAGGTTGAAATAATGGATTTGTATGGGCATGGAGATTGATAGTATGGTATGAATCCCCATGTTCAAATTGGGCTGCGAAGTCGTCTTTCTTGTCTCCACCCTAAAGCTCTATCGGAGGTGTCTGTAAGTTTTGGCTTCTCACCATGAGAAGCTAGGATATGAGTTTATGGTGGTGCTCAGAGAGCAGGATTATCTCAAATGCTAAGGGGATGAATTCATGACCTCCTTTGTGGATAAGTTCATAGTCTCACTTTTCTTCTCTCTACATGATCGATGGGTAAGTTGGCTTCGATCTTGACATAGATGAAGTTATACTATTCAGGTGTAAGAGTTGCATAGGTAGGGTCTCTACCCTGTACCCTGAGTGACTGGTGTGTAGGGCCTTGGGAGTTTATCTATTTGATGATAGTTATGGATTCGGTAGAAGTCACAGGGTTTGACGTTTTAGTTTCAAAGTCAGAGGTTGGCAACATTACCAGGGTAATTTGTGAGGATTCCATAATAAATGTGAGTAAACTAGGCTAAACAATGTTGAATATGAGCAACTGCTACATGACCAGCATGACCAGTGTGACCAACAGCATGACCAGCATGACCAGTGTGACCAACAGCATGACCAAACTACAGCTTGACTAGCGTGACCAACAATATGAGGCAATAAAGTAACAACGTGAGTAGGCTACATCGTGAGTTCACTGTAGCATGAGGTATCAGGATGGATGGATAGGATGGGTAAGTCAAGCCTCCATATGTGAGCTAACTGGATAATCTGGGCTTTAGTTTCAGCATTTTTTCTGTGCAGCGTTTGGATAGGTAGCGTGATTAACATTTTAACAGACAACAACAAGCAAGTCAGGCCCTCCTTCTAACACCAATTTATTGTACTAACCTAAATCATCGGTGTAAGGCTGTAAGGAAAACAAACACTAAAAGATCATCAAGCAAACATAGCTGACCTTACCTTCGCCTGAGGGAAAGCTAGAAAAGTAAATGAAGGTGGAGTGCCTTGGATGGTCTACATGCAAATCAACCAAATACTTCCCCGAGCATAAACTATGGCTTGCACTAGGGTTATCATAACTGATGTTTTAAAATGTAAACAGCAAGTACGAAATGTAAACAGAAATGCATGTAGAACTGGTATTGTAAATGAAACGTAAAATGAACATAAAATAGAGTAAACAGAATAATGGCTGGAAAAATGAACTATATTTTATTTCTTAGAAAATATATGCATTGGTCAAAGCATAGCTGCATGTGTGGATTGCAGGTCAAGCGCCAAGCCCCAGGTGATGTGTTTCAAAAGTGTTTGGATGCTAGGAGTCAAGTGTGCCAAGCAACCAAGGATTTCTAGTCTGAGTTTCCTAAGTTGTCAACCTTCAGAATTTCTAACCCCCCATTTATGTGAATTGATAGGGTATTTATAGGGCTGGGCCGGGCTTGGGTGCAGAATTCAAGAATGGAATCAATAGCTAGGAGATGAAACGAAAGGCGGATCAAGTGACACGTGTCGAATATACAACTGTATGTGAGTTGGACATGTGTGGGCCAGCTATGTTCTAGACCAGGTGCATTGTATCTTACAACATGTGGCTTACTCAAGCCCATACAAGCACATACAATTTAGAACATGAGGGCTCGACAAGCCCACAAATGAAAATTTACATTGAAAGGATGATGTACAATAAGAGAAATTGGCTCTAGCTCACTTGAAACTTCTGGATGTTTGATTTGACTACTGCAAGATTTTGATTTGGGTGGTTCCATGTCTTTTTAATGTGTGTCTACTTGAACTCACATTGGGCATTCATGTTGGGCATGTCTTCAATGTGACCTCATCCTAAGTGAGGTAAAATGAGACATTTGACACAAAATTTTAATTTTTGAAGCCTATTCCTTGAATGCAACTATTGCCTTGAATGTGTCTAATTCTAAGAGTGATCTAAAATTTGGAATTTGAACTTAAATGTGTCTAATTTGGAGCTATTTTGGATAGGTCACGCTAGACTCACGCTGTAGCATGACCTGCAGCGTGACTTCAAGAAACTTCCGAAAACTTGCAATTTTGAGCTAAAATCTAACATTATGAATTTTGGAATTTTGAAGCTAGGACTAGAGGTTGTCGATCATGAGCTCTAAGGATGATTTTCAATATAATTTGGATCTTTTCAACTCATTTTGGAGGCTCTTGGAGTTGGTCACACTGGACTTACGCTGCAGCGTGACCTGCAACATGACTTATGGTGTGACTTCAAAAAATCTTCTGAAAACCTGCAATTTTGAGTTGAAATCTGACATTCTGAAGGCTAGGATCCATATTTGTCAATAGTGGACCCTGAAGATGACTTGCACCCTTGAAATCGAGTCATTTTTACTTAGTTTTGAGGCTCTAAAAGTTGGTCACGTTGGACTCATGCCACAGCGTGACTTGCAGCGTGAGTGACAAAATTTGCAATCCAGCATGAGTTCCAAGACAAGCTAGCGTGTGTGCCTAAGACAAGCTCAAATTTTTTTCCTCTGAAAGCTCAAGTGTGGGTTGTTCTTATTTTAAAGTGTTAGGCCAAAATTAGTGGTGTTTCAAATGAGTAGGAATGAGTGGGTCGGATCCATTTGTGTATCAACCAACAATGAGTCACCTTAATGAGGTGGCTCAAACAGTGAGTTAGATGGAGAGGGGTGGTTCCATTTTCTCTGCCCAAAGAATGAACTACCTTTAAGGTTGGATCCCAATGCTTAAGAGGTGATGGTATCACTAGCAACATACCATCTATTCCCAGAAATGTCTGGGAATGGCACCACTTTCTCAGTGAGGTTGGAGGAAGGTGAATAGGAAACTATCTTGGTGATGCAACACCAAGGATAATAAACAATGGTAGAAGTAGTAGATAAAGCACTGAATGCATCCATAGCTTTGTACCAGATGTATCTGCACTTCAAGATGTGTAGATGTTCATAGGCATGATCATTGAAAAATTGAACACATCCTAGCAAGAACAACTGCTAGAATGACTGGTAGAAATTAGACAACTAATTTCAAACATCTTTGATCTTTTAAAGAACATCATTGTAAATAATTGAAGTTGTTGAATGTAAGGGGTAGATGCATCATCTTGGAAGGGCAACTACAAATGGCCTAAGAGCAAAATCAATGCTTGGCCATGGAGGTTGCTGAAATTTGTCCTCAACTTGCAAAACAAGTAATCCTTAGCCCAGTAATGACAAGAGATGAAGCTATCAAATAGCTTCAAGAATGATTTCAAAAGGTTGAGGAGGAAGTAGTAATGGTCATTTTCAAACAATTTGTGATTGAAGCTAAAACACACTTAATTAAAAAGGACTTGAATCAGATGCACTAAGGGAATGAAGCATTGATCGTGCAAAATCATCACTTGTGAAATATTGATGCTCAAAGAGATCAAATGCAAGAGTTTATTCATCAATAGTAGGAGTAGCTTAATAGATTTAACACTAAACTGAGGAAATTGGCCATGCAAAACTACAATCTGTTAGTGGAGGAGGTATGCACCATGCAACAAAATTTTGCCATCGAGATCGTCACTTGGAAAAATGAACGTCTTAAATTTAAGAAGGTGAAAAATCACTACAGGGACCAAATTGGCTTATAAAAGTAAATTAATGAAAAAAAAATCTATATGACAAAGATAAAAGTGAATGAATCCCTCCAGCAACTCTAGCAAAAAGGAGAGATGTGGTAGCCCATCCTTGATGGGATTGATGCCTACAACAAGGTGAAGATTTTCTTGAAGGAGTTGTAGATAAAGGAAATGTTAGATTATATAGAGTTTTCCAATATCCATTATAAAAACCTAGTAATGCTGATAGCTAGATGGATATGGTTGAAATTGAAGAAACAAGTGGCTAGCTCGTATCTACTATATGAGGCCAAGTTCAAACACCACAAGGACACCAAGCAAAAGTTTGAGACTACTAACACTGAACTCAAAGTTCTCAAAGAGGAATTTATAGATTAATGATCTATAACTGAGGACCTAGCCAAATGGATGAATGACTACCAGGAGTTGAGGAAAATAGTGAGAGTATTTGACATTGAACACAATAAGTTTGCTACTTGGTTTGTCAATTCTAAAGAGTTATTTCGAGCAATATCGTGTCCTTGGGACATGCCTGTTCCAACCCACATTGGGGAAGCTACATGGATGGTGCATGATCCTAGGAGTAACAAGGAGAAAATGAAAGCACTTTTGGATACTTTCCACCTTCCATATGAAGTTGAAGCAACAATAGGACAACTGCAGCCACCTCAACCATCACTAGTATGTGAAGCTTGTGAAGGTCCCTCAAAGCCTGAAGAACCACCACTGCTTGGGACCATTTGATCCTCTTCAACAAGCTTCATACCATCAAGAAGCATGTTGTCTAATTTTTTAAGAGTTGTGTCATGGTGTTTAATTTTGTATCCTAAACACCACCATTTTTGTAATGTGTTGATTCATACACCCAGGTACTCCATTTCTTGTCAAAGTCAATCAATTTGTTTTGTTGAAGAAAAGTTAATCAATAATCCCATACCTTCCCAATTTTGTAAAAAAACTTAAGAATGAGTTTTCATTTAGTCATATTGGTATGATGAGTTGTCGTTGGTTGGCTGCGTCGATGAGGCCTCATTGATTTAATCGACTATGTCTACGAGGCCTCATCGACACATCTCGCCCTGCATCAATGAGGCCTCATCAACATAGTGTTTGTTCATTACCTATAAACACATGCCTACCAATCGCATTTATGCCAATCTGGATTTTAGTAGCAACGAAGCTCTTACATTTTTTGAATTCAAAAGTTAGAATTTTTCCCTTGGGTGCCTATAGCAAGAGTCATTATGTATGAGTCTTTATTTGAGCATTTTTGTACCTAAGCATGATAGTCTATGTGGCAATAAAGATGAGCTCTCTGATAAACCATGCAACACTTTGGATAGATTAGATATTTTATTTATAAATTTACTAGTTTTAATTATTTATTAAATGTTTTCAATTAATTATTAATTATTCTCTAGTTCCTATGTTAGATAAGCAATTAAGCCAGATAGATTACACACATAAGTACAACTTTTTCAAGTGTAACACGTATTCGCTTGGTAATCCTAGTAGTATTATTACTTGGTATGCACAGTAGCATAGCATTTGGTCACCCAGCAATGCATGCGTGGGTTTAGGATGTGTACAGAAAGTGGGAATAGATATTTATGTTAATATTAGCTAAATGATTAGTTAATTAGTTAATTAAATCCCTATTTTATTTACATTTCAAGCACTCAACTATAAAACATAAAAATAATACAAATCAAAAGCCTTAGTTACACTTAACCATACCAATAAATGTCACAAGTGTAATTGAGAAGACAATGATTGACCTTAAGGCTAGATTCACTTCCTAAAGGGCTAGTGCACTGGAAATGACAAAGTCCATGAAATTCAACTAGATCATGCATGAACACTTATGATTTGTATGATTGGGAATAGGGGTACCTTGCTACTCATCACTATGTAAGAAAAATGTTTCACAAACCTCCAATAATATCTTGCAAATCTCAAGAAACTTTGCACCTCCACTACTAATTATGGCATAGGCTAATAATGAATGACTACAATCTTTTGTATGATCTATAGAGATACTAGCTCATGATAGCACATGTCCTAAGAACTGAATATCTACCTATCAAAATAAACACTTATATGGCTGATCATATAGTTAGTACCCCATGAAAGTCTATAATACCATTTGTAAGTGCTTTGCATGCAACTGCTCATTAGGAGAATATACCAAGATATCATCTATGAACACATTCACAAACTGGTCAAGGAATTTCTACCTCACACTATTCATGAGGTGCATGAAAAATAATAGTATATTTTTCAATCAAAATGGAAGCACCAAAAACTCATAATGACCATATTGTATTTTGAATTTTGTCTTTGACACATCTTGTTCACAAACTCGCACCTGATGATGCCCAAACTTGAGATCAATCTTTGAGAATACATGAGCTTCCTGAAGTTGATCAAACAAGTCATTAATGCATGGTAGAGAATATTTATTTTTCATAGTCACCTAGTTTAGTTGCCTAAAATCTATGCATATTTATATATCCCCATTCTTATTTTTAACAAATAGCATAGGTGCATCCCATGGTCATACACTAGGTTGAATGAGGCCTTTGTCTAGCAATTCATGTAGTAAAATCCTTAGCTCTATTAGCTCTATAGGAGACATCCTTTATGGAGCCTTTAAAATAAGCTTTGTACTAGGTTTATGTTCGATCTTGAGCTCAACCTCTCACCTCAGTGCAAAACCTAGTAATTCTAACTAGAACACATTAGAGAATTTTTAAACCATAGGAATTTGATCTATTTCCATCATATCTATTTTATATGTTATAGTCACAAAGCATTCATGCCATTTTTGAAGCATCCTACATTACATTTGAGAGGAGACCAAATCCAGACAGATAGTCCTTAAACAAGTTTCTACCTCAATTGGAGCACCATTGAGTGATTGTAGTTGTAGGAGCTTTTGCTGATAGTCCAAACTAGCATTAAATTATGAAAACCAATCCATCTCCAAAATTACATCATATACCCTAAGATCCATAACATGTAAATCACTAACCCATTACACACCTTCCCATTCTACTAGCACACCTATACATACCTAATCAATTCAAGTTTCATGATCCCTAGTAGAAGATACTATCACCCTAGGAGAAGGAGAATGACATACAAGAGCTACATGATGTGCAATTGTAGGATCTAGAAAAGAATGGCTAGAACGTAGATCAAATAAATTTAACATAGAAAAGTCCAAAATCATACCTTCCATCTCCATCACTGTGTTTGGTTGCACATCCAATGGTTGGTCCACTAAGGCATACACTCATCCTTGAGTCTTCTGGTCCCCTCCTCCTAGTTGAGTGACTAGCATTCCACATCCATCTTGAACTAGAGGTCATTGTCCTTAACCTCTACCTCCTCCACTATCACCTACCTATTTTGGGCACTCGCAAGCCTGATGCCTTGGCTTCCCAAATGTAAAACAATTCTAGAAATCTCTCTACAGATGGCCTGGCTACCTACATTTATAAAAAATAATAACTTCACAACCAAATCCAACTGTAGGAACATGATCTAGTGTTAGACACTCTCCTCTATGACCATGAGGTTTCTTAGAGGGGAAAGGCCTCTCTTTACAAGCTACATCTTCATGTTGACTCCTCTCTAAATCCATGGCTATTACTCTAGCCTCATCATAGGATGTCAATTTAAGGGGTAAAATGTGGTTCTTCAAGGATGGTCTCAACCCTCTAACAAATATATTTGTCCATGTCTGAGCATGTGTCTACATCTATGGTACATAACTACTAAGTTCAGAGAAACGAGCATCGTACTTTGCCATAAACAAATGACCCTAATACAAATGATATAACTCATCGTTCTTGGCCTGAGCATATTGGGTAGACACATAATAGGCTCTGAAAGGTGTCAAAAAATCATCCCATGCCACCTCTTTGCCAATCCATACCTTGGCCTACTCTTCAGCTATCCAACTGGTAGACTGCTAAGTAAGTCTACTAAACCAATGAGCAATCCATCAAATTAAAAGCCTTTTATAACTCCTCTAACAATTCTATAGCTACAACAGGATCTTCAGTGCCATCAAATTTATGAGGTCCAAATTTTTTAAACTACTTTACTAGTTTCCGATTAATAGATTACTTGTTTGATTTTTCTTGGGCCTCCACTACCACTACCACTTTCCACTTTCTTAACCATGAGAATAGGAGCATCACTAGCTACAACATGCTAATCCAAGATCTATAACAACTGTTGTATAAGATCTGGTTGCCTATTTGTAGGATCACTACTCCTATCCATCATTAGGATCTTTTGATTTATGGGCTCCACTAGCGTCATGACCACATCTACTATACATGTCTATACCATGAAATCATAAATGGATGAGTACCCCAACCATCATACAACATCAAAGTAAACTAGCTTTGATACCACAATATAACATCTCGTTGTACTACACCTTGCTAGGGTAAGGTGATGCCTATGATGACTAGTAATACCACAATGAAAGCTTGATAAACTAAAAATATTAATAAGGATAAGAAATGCATTCTATTATGGAAGTTCAACTTACACAAAAATTCAAAACTGCATGTCTTTACATAAACCAATAATCTATCCTACTCTCATAAGATACAAAAATACATAAACATCATCATCACATATACTAGAGTATAGAGAATTTTAGACAAGTATCAATAGTACATACTACTATACATGGGAATATACATTAATCAATCCTTGAAGATTCTCCCTCCTCTAATCTCTCTTTTCCTACTCATTTGTGCTCTTGTGACTTCCACTTGTAATTAACTAAGGTTAGTATAAAATTGAGTGGGAAGCCTTTACTCTTCCCTTGCTAGATGATCAACAACTGTTGTAGTGGAGAAGAGGAGTGGGATACAAGGCAACTTGTATCAACGGTATGTCTTGTGCATGCTAAGAACAACCAATATACACACACCATATTGCGCATAACACTAGAAAAATCTATTACCTATTCGTTGCATCACATTACATGCATTTCCACTATCATGCCCATGCCATCATACCTACAACCCACACAATCATAATCCAATCATAATATATATTATCAGTGTTGACTCATAAACTGATACTATTATAATCCCATGTGGTCACTATCCACACTTAGTGTAGCATGTGAAATGTTGTTGTGAGTACTCATAAATAGTCATTGTCGGTAGGTATTTTATTAGTCTTTGATTTATCCAACCGGTGCTAGGGTTCATCAACCTATGACCCACAACCACTAGCCTTCTAGAGGACTAGCTATAGGAATGAACCCACCTATGCCACATACCAACCATAGGAACGAACACACCTATGCTATTCCACTCTTAGGATGAGGCCTAAGATAGGAGCCTCATCAATGCATCATAGTGGGGGTCAATCCATACTACCTTCAAGGTGCCTTATCACCAACTAGTCCACACCCTCATGCTAGCACCACCTACCAATGACCATCACAAGCATTTTTGTGAAGACATGTATGCATTTTGATTACCTTGAGCCAACACATGTCATAAGCACAACACATTCAAACAAACATAACATAACTACATATCTCCACACCTAATAGTTAGTTTCATTTCATAAGAAAATATCATGATCTGTCAAAACAACATTTTGCACACAACCATATTTCTTGAACTACATGTAATTCTCAAAAAAGTGACCACTATAATAACCTCCAAAATGATATATGTCCAAAGAGAAAACCAATTCCATGATTAGAAAGTACTTCATAAAATGATCCCAATGATACTAATTTTACTTAAATCACACTCCTGGAAGCAAAGATATGTGTGTTCAACGTTTGATTAATAAAATAATATTTAATAATATTTAATTATCACTAGGAAGGATTGAAACTCCTAAAAATGCTTGTGCCACAATAGGCCCCGAAAATATAATTTTCCCATCATACTAGCCTCATTAACATCACATATCATATTATACAAGTCCCCATCATACCATACATCACATATACATATTAATAAACAATTCATAACCAAAACTGTACAATTTTAGGAAATATGCAAAATAACATGTTTAAGACCAATCTTTGAGCTATCCACCCGACATGAAAAATAGAAGAAAACTAGGGAAAAACAAAGATGAAGGAACTAGAAATTATTTTTTGTTCACATGAAAA
>MNCI01020067.1:0-49073 GCA_015680685.1 Gnetum montanum
AAGAAGATGCTGGTGGCGTTGCCACTGTCACCGGCAGAGGTAAGAAAATGTATGGTTTTAATGGTCTACGAATGTCTATGATACAATACTAACGCAGTTATGGTACAGGGGAAGGGGATGCCTCCACGTCAGCTGCAGCTAACGAAGAATGGAGGGATCTCCCGGACAAGTTTGCCCTCGTGGAGGGCGTGCTTAAGGAAATGATCGAGCGTCTTGATCACACCGATCCTGGTACCGGTAAGTGGACAAAAGCGTGTATGTGATGTTTCATTGTGAAGCTGTCATCTGTGTTAATGTCTCATTTTTCCTTTAGGAGCTCACCTCCGATGGGACCCCGCAGAGCCCATTGACTTGGGCACAGCAGAGCCTCCATCTGACGGGGCGGTCGTGCCACGCAGCATTTACGAGGACATGCGTAAATGTGCGTTACGCGCGACACGCTCCGCGTGGGAAAGCAGGAACATAAATGAGGCCCTATGGAAAAACTTGCAGCGGTCTGAGCAAAAGATAGACTCCCTGACTAAGGAAGTCGATGATCTGAAGGCGCGCTACGAGTTCCTGCAGGCTCGAGTTAGTGGGGACAACGACTGGCGTACAGCTGTTATTGACCACGCCCGTTATTGGACGGCCATCAAAAACAATGTACAAGCCAGTCGAGCTCTGATAGAACAGAGGATGCAGATAGAGCTCCTCGCTCAAAAGAGCCGAGACTGGAGGGACTACTGCGCGGGTGTACAGGAGTGGGGGCAAAAAGAGAAAGACCACAAGCATGTTTATAAAAGGGAAAGGCAGGCCTACCAACGACGATACCGCGAGTCTGCGATCAAAGCGCGTTCCTTGGAGGTCTTTGTCGACGTCATTGGAGCGTCCGGGGCCTTCAAGAAGTTTGAGGAACAGGTGACCGTCACTGCTTCCCCAGAGAGAGAAATAATCTTCCCTGGAAATCAAGCTTCGATCCCTACCTTCTATCCCGATCCTCCCTCCTGGAGTAGCGTGGAGAAGGGTAAGGTGAAGGCGGGAATGGCCTCGGGCGCAGACACATGGCAGGACTTGACCGAGGATGAAATCATGGAGCGTTTGTGGGCTGGACTAGACAAGCTCCCCTTCGCTGCAGGAGTTGGGTCATCTCAGGTAAGCCCACGCACCACTTAGTTAGTGCGTCACCCAACATAACGCTGCTTATTCCGACATTTGTGCTATTGGTGTTCTCAGATACCAGAAGATGGAGCGCATACGCCCGATGAGGGGTTGGAGGAAGAGGCTACGGGAATGGCAGTGGAACACGCTGAGGAAGAGCGTCCTTCTGTGGAGCCTGCGGTAGAAGGAGCGTCTCGTGAAGAGACAATCTTTCCGGAAGAAGTCTTTCCTGGAAATGAAGGCCCACTAGAAGACGACCTTTTGGGGGTTGACCCGGAGTTAAGGGACACGGGTGACAGTGGCAACGGGGGCCACGCATAGTTTTGCTTACGATGAAACAGAGATGCTATAAAATTGACCATATTTATTATTTTTTTTTTTCATTTTGTCGTTTTGCCTTAGTTTAAAGCCATTGCGGGCCGCTGCGTAAATCGACTAGTTTAAAGCCGTTGCGGGCCATTGCGTAAATACGTAAACGATGTAAGTATGCGTAATTTAACTAGTTTAAGGCCGTTGCGGGCCAGTGCGTAAACTGTTTTGATTTAGTAAAGAGGTAAACCGCGTAAAGAATGATGCGTACACGAACATGCGTAAAATGAGATAAGCAACAGTGCAATACGAAGCGTGAAAGACAAAAGTCAAAGAACGAAGCGTAAAAGCGCATAGATGTAAAGCACGCGGACATAAAGAAAACAAGCATAAAGCACACAGGCGCAAGTAAAGCAAACGTAAAACACACAAGCACAAGAAAAACAAGCATTCGGCAAAACACGCAAAACACGCTAACCTGTATGTACGCACGCTGTAGGGCTTCGTTCAGCCCTCCGTGCGCAGCTGTTTCTTAGCGGCTTTAATGTTCACTGCTGCATATGGGCGAGGAGGTTTGCAGCCCGACTCCTCTACGATGTCATTTTGAAATGGCAGGTCAGCCCAGGCTAAGCCGTCAGTGGTGTCATTGTTTTGTTCAGGGGCTTGGGGAGAAGGCTGGTCATCAGCCGTTTCAATTTCCGAACCCCGTTCTTCCGCAATGTTACTGACAGTCCTAGGAGTGACCTCGTCGCCGCGTATGATAACCTCCCCCCCGGCATAGGGCAGGTGTATCTCCTGGTGGATGGGCGACGAGACCGCTCTCAGCTGGGCTAACCACGACCTCCCCAAGATCAGGTTGAAGCCTGGCATCTCCTCAACGACTAGAAATGTGGCTTCTGTGGGGAACTGATTCCCCGCCACAAACTCAATACGCACCGTTCCTTTGACCTGAACCCTTGCTCCATTGAAGGATTTTACGCAGGCCGTTGTCGTGGGAGTGATCTGGTCGACCAGACCCAACCTATCCACAATGGAATAGGGAACGACATTGGCAGCTGCGCCATCATCCACATGCACCCTCCGGATGCGGTACTGGCCGACCCGAATGGTGATGAACATTGGTTCTGTCGTCACTTGACCCTTCTCCGGATCATCTTTAACAGACTCGTCCAGAAAGGTCACCGAAGCGGGCTTGGGTTGTTCAGCGTCAGAAGGAAACATAATAGCGTGTATTGCTTCCTCTTCTGCTGGCAGGCTGGCGTCCACTGATATGGACGTCAGCATGCGTACCATAGCCTCACGATGCTTTGGAGAAGTCATGAGCAGATCGTACAAGCTCAGCGTTGTATTCTTTTGCTTGAGAGCTTGCTTGACCTGCGTGAATGCGTTGAGGAGGTCCTTTTCCCGGCAGGGTGATTTTTCCCCCTTATCCTCCTCCATCCGCCCCAAGAGACGGATCTCCCGAGGTGGAGTGGTGTCAGGAGAAGGGTCGGTTTCACTCCTACCCAGAGAAGGGCGCTGCGTTTCTGTACCTTTACCATGCTTCTGGGGCATAGCCATGGGTACAGAGGCCAGGGGCCTAGGCTTCGGGAAGCCAAGGGTAGGGTTACGTTCAGTGCTCTCCTTCTTCTGCTTAGGAGGCGATGCTTGTTGGTGCTGTTTTGAGGTCTGCCCTTGTGTGAGAGGGGCAGCCTGTGGTCGGGGCGCCCTAATGATGAAGGGCGCCCTCGGCGTGGGCGCAGACGAAGCTGCGGCTTGAGAGGGAGCGCATGACTGAGACCGTGCTTGAGCAGGCGCTCGTATGATGAACGGCGGCCGAGAGACCCCGCCTGTTGCCGAAGAAGTGGTGGCCCCCCCTTGTGGGCTGGCGGGCACACGCAAAACAAACGGTTGCTTTGGTGGCCTTTTACGCTCCCCGTCCGTACTCACCACAGTGATTGTATAAGGATCGTACGTTGCGTTTAACGGATCCTTATAGACATGTAATGTCTGGTTTTCTGGGCGGGTTGGGTTACTGCTGTCTAACTTCAGATGACCTTCGTCGATCATGCGTTGAATATCGTCTTTCAACGCCCAGCAGTAATCCGTGTCGTGACCACACATCTGATGGTAGTCACAAAAGCGATCCAGCCGAAAAGATCTCGGAACTGCTGGCTCGTTAGGCAAGGCTAAGGAAGGATCCCTCGACAATTCACAGTGCCGTCTGTGACGCGTCAGGGCTTCCTCGGACACCTTCTTGGGTTGAATATGTCCTGCTGCCAACAGCTGTTTAAGCAGTTCAGAGTGTTTCACCGGAAGAGCCGCGTATTTTGAACGGTCTTTACGCTCAAAATTCGGCTTTGGCTGGGGGGGCTGTTCAGGGGCAGCCGTAGGCTGGCTAGTGGTAGCACTGGTTGTGGGATCAGGCGGTGCTGTCGCTGGGGCCTTCTTGCTCTTGTTTTTGGCGTTCTCGGTCAACGCCGCTACAGTGGTTGTAGGTGGCTTACCTTTGTCCTTGGCCTTGCTATGCATATTTCTGTAAGCAATGTACGCTGGGTCTTTGCTAGCTTCCGCAGCATCTTGGATGCTCCGGACCTGGGCAAAGGCCTGGCGTATGTCTCCAGGGGAAAGGTAATACAGTTTGGACTTAAGAAAGTCGTTGACCGCTCCCTTAAATATGGCCAACAGGTGGGAATTCGCGATCGGGTCACGAATCTCATTCAAGGTGGCATTCCAACGCTGTATGAACTTTTGGACTGGCTCGAGCGGTTCCTGTTTCACTCCCATAAGTTGCTCCAATGTGACTTCCGGCTTCACGTTGTATCGGAATCGGGTCACGAATTGGGTCAGCAGCTCTTCCAAAGTTGAAATGGAAGAGCGTGGGAGAGCTCGATACCAGTCTAAAGCCTTCCCTGTTAACGACATTGCAAAAACTCTGACGAGAGTATGTGGCCAGGATTGCAACAACAAGGATTCGGACCTAAAGGTAGCCAAATGTGTGTTGGGATCCCCCTCCCCATCATACTTGGTAAACTGTGGGAGGGACATCCCCGGAGGTAACGACAACACGGGGACCGCCGGGTTAATCGGATCATCTTGATAGAAATCCGTGATCTGAATGGTGTCAGATCCGGCGGTCTTGAGGCGTCGAACCTCCTCAGTAAGTGTCTGGATAAGCTGGAACGCTTGAGCCAGACCTGGCAACGGCTGCGGCTGTGCAGCAGGCAACTGCGTGGCAGGTTGTTGTGCAGCAGGCGGAAGGACTGGATGGATAGCCCTTGGCCACTGAGTTGCCGGGGGCGGTTGGGCAATAGCTGGTGGGGCAGGGATCCCCACAGCTTGAGGGGCCTGCGAAGACCACCACCCGCCGACCTGTGATGTGGGGTTGGCCGTAGCCTGCGGCTGAGCGTAATGGTAGGTATAACGAGGAAGCACCCGTGAAAATTGCGCCGCTGGTGCTGGCGGGGGTTGTACAGTGTACGCTGGCTGGGTTTGCTGGCCTATCACTGGGTTGACCCAATGACTTGCCGCCGGGTTCTGACCAAGCGTTTGCGGCGGCACGGTCGCAGCATGCTGTTGAGTTGGCGGAGGCAGGAACATCTCGGGCCTCGCCGGTGTAACATGAGTCTGTATGTAGGGAATAAAATGGGGAATGGTGGCCGTCGGTCCGGCCGCCGGAATGTTGAATATATGCTGTGACGGGATCGCTCCCGCGTTATACTGTAGCTCCATCCCAGAGGGCTGCGCGTTTACCTGGTGCGATCCAGACGGCTGCGCGTCGGCCTGAGGGAGGACAGGCGTGTGCATCTGCGTGGTCACGGCCGAGTCCATAGAAGCCGTCTCTCCGTTAAAAGGGAACGACGGATTTGCGTACGTCTGAGGAGACAGGGTATGGAACGAATGCTCGGACATGGCCGCGAATTCGTCTTCTGCCTCTGCTGCCTCCTCACGCTCGGGCTCCTCACGCTCGGGCTCTACAGGAGGCTGCGGGGCCTGACCTCTGGCCATGATGAGCTGAGAAATCAGCTCGTTTTGGTGCTCAGTCAAGTGGATTATATCATAAGCGGTGGGCTTGAAATCATAACCTCCTCGGTGGAGCACCTCGAAATTGCGCTTTGCCTCAAGCTCGGCTTAGCTGAGAGCCAACCTCGCCTGAATCTTGACGCAGATAAAGTTGTAGTCCTCAGGGGTTATGACCGTGAATATGGGATCTTTCCCCTGAAGCCTCAATGAACGGCGCAGGGGTCCCTGAGGACCGGTTGTACCTGTAGCTGGCCCCGTGGCCGCCGTCGGGTTGACGGGCGCAACGCCCGGGTCTACGGTGGCCATGGCGGTTGTGGCTGTCTTGTTAACGTAGTATGAATCCATGGATCAACGATGAAAAGTGGCGAAAATCAGATTTGACGGAGCGAAAAGTTGACAAACAGCACAAAAGGCTTTCTACCCTGCCGGATTTCAAAGAAATCGTCTTTGTGACCGATCGGATACCACAAGATGACCTTAGACTTCCTTAGAGGTATTACGTCTACTGCCTAGGGTATAGATCGCTAACAGGGATACCCGAAATATTCGGATCGGAGCCTGAAGGCCCTCCTTCTAGCGCCAGAAAACTGTAACGACGGAAAACGTCGGCAGCTGGAAATACCGACCGAGATTCCGCGTACACAGTTTTTACCACGGATCCGCGCGAGGGCTAAGCTGGAAAAACGAATCCGCGGTGCCCTGAACGGTCTTGTCGATCAGACAGGGACTTACGGGTCAGTAAAACAATGATAATTGTAGATCGACCGCAAAACGGTGGGATAACGATGTGTGTGGACCACCGCGAAGATGACGCCGAAATACCGAGAAGATGCAAATCGGGAGCAGAAAATCGTGCAATTTACGAAGATCAAAGATCTATGTTCCAATGCCAAATGGAATATATGATTGGATGTATACAATGTTACAATGGGAGGAAATTCCCAACAAACTGAGTACAAAGATGAGCACAAAACAGCAAGAAAACTGCCTGGACAGAACAACGGATCTACCTTTTGGACCAAGGCCTAGATGCAGAAATGGTCAAGCAATTTCCGTTCCGCTTCTCGGCTTCAGATAGATCTGCTGCTAGGAGCTCCTGCGTGCTGTGTTCTGTTGCTGCTGAAGAATGATGTCTGCGGCCAAGAGGTTGCTCTTGTTTCTCTGTTTCAGGGCGATAAGTTTCCCTTGCTCAGAAAATGCTCTTGTCCTCTTGGTCTCTGTCAAAGTGCTAAGTCTGTATATTTGTCAAAAATCCCCCTTTGTATATTTGTCAGTCGGAGTATTTATAGACCACGACACGTGCAACCCTGATGATGTGGGCCCGAATGTCGCGGGTTTCGCCGATGCGATTCTTTTAAGTCGAACTGCGACTACGCACAACACGCTTGTTCGCGTGCTGTGCGTGTAAAGAGCAGGCTCACGATAGACATGTCTCGGCTGCGTTTGCGCTCATTCGCGTTGTGTTTGCGTGTATGAGCGCAACTTTGGCGTAGCAACAACACGCTTAAGATTGTTGTACGCTCATCACGCAACTGTGCGTGACGCAGCGTAAATGTAACACACTCCATGCAGCTACACGCGGTGGAGTATGATCAAAGTGTAGCTTACGCTCATCACGCAGCTGTGCGTGACGAAGCGTAACGCGCGTGTTGTTGCATTCTGGCCTACGCACGAGCATGCATTATTGCGTAACGCGCGTAAAGATCAGTTGAGCGTTTGCAAGAACAAGTGCCAACCCGTCGTATTTCCATGGATTTTTGCTTAACTGCCTTGGAGCTTGCTTAACTGCCTTGGAGCTTATTACGCTCATCACGCTGCCGTGCGTGAAGAGCGTAAACTTGTCCTTAGACAGAATTCGCTTTTAACTGTCTTGGAGCTTATTACGCTCATCACGCTGCCGTGCGTGATAGAGCGTAAACTTGTCCTTAGAACAGATTTGAGGCGCCTTTATTGTCTCGGAGCTTATTACGCTCATCACGCTACCGTGCGTGATGGAGCGTAAACTTGTCCTTAAACAAATTTACCTGTCTTCGGCGCTTATTACGCTCACCACGCTGCCGTGCGTGATGGAGCGTAAACTTGTCCTTAGACAAATTTGAGGCGCGCTCCTGCTCAAACTACGAATCTTCGCCTGAGGCCGACCCGTAATTTTCACAGTGTTTCACTACCCCCTTGTGAGGTTGAAACATCATCGAAGTGTAAAACTACCTCAAAGTTTGTAGGAACTTGGCTTATGTTATTAACATGCTCATTTGAAAGTTCCAAATCTATTATCACTTGATCGTTTATTGGTGAACCTATGAGTTGTGTGAGTATTGCTTGACCTTTAGTGGATGCTTGTGTTATGTAATGTAGGTCAAATTCTATGATTATTGCTTTCCATCATGTAATTTGACTACTTTTGTAGATGTTTGTGGTAATAACCTAGAGTACATTGCTTTTGCAGATGATGTTAACTTGACTACAGAAAAGATAATGCCTTCACTTCTTAAGTGCGAAGACTAGTGTGATGTAGTTCTTCTTCACATCATTGTATTTTGCTTCATGGGCCACTAATGCATAGCTTAGGTAATAAACAAAGATCTTTGAGCCATCATGTCACTTTTAATAGATTAGAGAAGTGATGGATTCATCTGAGCTTGCAAGGTAGATGTAAAATGACTTATATCTTTACGGAGGGTAGACAGTTGGAAGTTGAACCAGCTCTTTCTTGAGGTTGTCAAATGGCTCTTGGCATTGAGTTGTCCACTCAAAGTGGATTCCCTTTTTGAGCAGATGTTGCATTGGCGGCAACTAATTAGTTAACCTTGCAATAAACCTACAAATGAATTACAATCTACCTTGTAACCCACATAGCTCCTTCAGGTTTACTAGTGGTGCTAAGTTGATGATAGCCTTACCCTTATTAGGGTCTATGCATATGCTTACCTCTAATACTACAAAGCCTAACATGCAACCGGTCTTGACACTCAAGACATACGTCTTGGTGTTTAGCCTAAGGTCATGTTAAGGCAATGTTTAAGTACATGGTCCAAGTCATCTATGTGGTTGTGAGCCACCTTGGACTTAACTGCTATGTCATTGACGTAGTCATTAAGTAAGTCTAGTAAGTAATCACTAAAAATTTATGTCATTGCGCATTGGTAGGTTGCTCTTGTGTTTTTTAGCCCAAAAGGCATCATTGTGTAGCAAAACATCCTCGAAGGGATCATAAAAGCTATGTTGAGTTGGTGCTCTAGGTTGATCTGAATCTAGTTGTATCTCGAGAACCCATCCATGAAGGACAACAGGGCATGACCAATAGTATTATTGATGAGTTGGTCAATACTAGGCAATGGAAAATCATCTTTGATGGTCACCTTATTAAGTTCCCAGAAGTTTATGCAAATGCATATTCTTCTATTTTTCTTAGGAACAACTACGATGTTGGAAACCCAGTCTACGTAGTTGACTACCTAGATAAAACCAGTCTTGTAAAGCTTGGTGATTTCATCGTGAACCATCAACAACACCTCAGGTTTAACCTTACGGGCTTTCTATTTGATTGGTTTTATGTAAGGATCAAGGATAATGTTATGTTGCACTATGCAAGGATCTAGGCCTGGCATGTCCTCATAAGACCATGCAAACACCTTGATGTTATCATTGAGGACATTGGTGATGCTTTGTGTGAGTTGAGGCTCTAACAAGGAACTAAGTTTTAGTGCCTTTACCTCACCTCTATGCATTATAATAGGGATTTTGATAAGGGAATCCTTAATTATGTCACCTACCTCTAGATCTAGAGCTTTGACTAGATGGTTTGGCCAATTTAGTGATGCCTCTAGAGATGCTACGTGTGTGTCATAGGCTATGGGCTCAAAGTCTAGGCATTTAGTGTTAATGCATCATGTGGACTTACCATAAGGTCTAGTCAAGACCAAGGGTGAATGAAGACACTCATATGTGCTCATGTTGCAATCCTACCAAGAATCCTGCAAAACAACTAGAAGACTGTCAAGCCATACCTATCTTAATAAAGTAGAATGCATAATATAAGGAAGGAAATGCTATAACAAAATTTGCCCAACTGTGCTACTATGGGATTAGGTAAGCAAGTGTGGGAACTAGTTTTGGACCTTGGTAGGCCATAGGATTGCCAGTTTAAGCTCATAGTGGACCATGGATTGCATGAGATGGATTAGTTTAGGCAAGGTTGGGAAGGTTTGGGGCATGGGATTAAGTTGGGCATTTGCTAGGAAACCAAAAAAATGAAAAAAAAAATTTCTAAGTTTGGGAATGCTGGAAAAGTTAGAAAATTTTTCTGACTTTGTTTACTATGCTTGTCCCATGTTACATGCAAGACATGGGACACTGCCTAAGTAGGTGACATGTCAACCACCTTGGAGGGGTAGAAATGGGCATTTTCACCATGGTCAACCTATCATTTTCAAGGTAAAGGAAATGAGAAGTCACTGAGTGTAGTGTAGCCAGAGTAAGGAGAGTCAGAGTGTAGTGATGAAAAGTGAAGAAAACCAGAGTGTAGCCATTAACCATGATGCACTGCAGTGAATGCCAACACCCCAATCTCACTAACATGGACGAGGGAGAACACATGTTAAGATGCCTTCCTAGGGCACACATAGAGGAGTAGAAGGAGACATTATTGGCCAGGTATGGCTCTACACTCTACCCTTGTGATGATTTTTTTTTTGCTTTTCCTTTAACATTGTTCACGTGGGGTTTTTGGTTTTAGTGGTGGGCTATCCTAGGTAGGGACCACCACCACCACCATGGCTACCATGGTGACCATAGTTAAGAGAAGGGAATGCACATGTGTGATGGGTTTTGTGGGTTTCTAATTTTTTGGTTGCATGTAGCAAGGGCTTGTACTGTTCTAGGGTTTTCTATGCATGGCGAGGGACAAGGGTTTCTTGCATACCATGTGGGATGTGGGGTAGGGCTGAAATGTTTTTTTTTTTTGCTTTTGGCTATGGTTGAGATGGCTACAGCCTAGAATGAGGAAGGAGGGACAACAATGAATTTAGGGCTAAAATAGCACTAATTTCAGGCTCCTGCAATTCAATGGCAGATTTTTCTAAGTGTCAAAACTTGGGCAAAATGTTTCTAAGTCTGGTGTCACGCTATGTGGCTTAGATAACTTAGAATGCTAGGAGTCCTATTTTTGCAAAATTTTTCTAAGTTAGCCAGCCAGCGTAGGAAGTTTGTTAGAACACAGCCAGTGTAGCACATGTTTCCAAGGCTAGCTTGCATAAATGTCAAGCTAGAAGCGGTTAAGGGACACTGAGGATGGACTGAATAGTTTAACAAATTTTCTATCTCTTGAACCATCAAGCTTGCTACGCTCTTTAGCTTGCCCAGCTTGACACATGTCCTGGTTGCTAGTTCACTGAAGTGCTGGGCTAGGAGTTGTCGGAAGTGCTTAGCATGGAAAAAATAGTTCGGCAAATTTTCTATGTTTTGGACCTATCATGCTCTACTACGTTGCACAGCATAGATAGAGTAGCACATGGTTTTAGGGCCCAAATTTTTCTAAGTGTTGGACAAGAAGTCTATCAAACTATCTAGACATGGAAGATGCATTTGGCAGTTTTCTAACTTTCAAGGTTGCTTGTCTTCCTTCATCCCCAGAATGTGGTCAGTGTGCCATCAAGAAACATTGCAAATTTTGGCAAAATTCATCAAAATGTGGGTGCTACGCTCTACTACGTTGTGAAGCGTAAATAGCATGACAAGCAAAATCTACAAAAATTTTCTAAGTGTTCATGCTATGCTCCATCATGCTATGTAGTGTAGATAGTGTGACACTTGGGAAATGCCTTCGAATGCCTCCAAAAGCTCCCAGAACTCAGCATCAACCTTCATTTCAGCTCTAACATCCCTGCAATGGCCAAGATCAACAATTTGCTTTGTTTTTGCATCCCATATTGATCCCCAAAATTATCTCTACACTTGACCCTACTTGGAAGAGGGGGAAGATGTAGTTGTAGAGCATAGAGTCCAAGTTGCATTTATTTTGGCAGTTTTGTAGGTACATGATAGTCCCTTAGACTTTGGCACATGCAGTCTGGGTAGTGTGGTCACAATTTGGTAGATTCTCAGTTTCCTTTTTTGTCCTATAGAGTGTTATACTTTAAGCTTAACACTCAGAGCTTGACACTTTAAGTGTAGAACATCAATGTGACTTGTTCTCATCCATGCTACATGGGACCTAGGTCACGTGGCATCCAATCCACATCTCGTGCCAATCCTAGATCTATAAATATCCCAATAATTAGCATTGTAGTGGTTGGTTTATGATCAACAAATCACTCTAGGCATCAAGCATTAGAGCATTTTTAGCATCTTCATGACTCCTGCACGTTAGAACTCGAGCTTGACACCTAGCTGATTACTGTGACCTAGTCTTTCCAACACTTGCACAACATGACAACCGTAAGCCGAACAAGTCTACCCTTGTTTGTAGCTACTAGCATCATGTCCACAATGTCCTAGAGATTGTGACCACACTGCCATGCTGCCCTACTGTGCCTGTCTAACACTACGTACCAATTTCATACACTGATTAATTAATAGTCATGTTCCCTAATCTTAGGGTGGTGCATTTCTTCACTTAAACTCTCATTTCATTTTTCCTTCAACATTTCTTCCAAATTTTAGCATAATTTCCTAGATTTTCCACTACTAACACATATTTTTGATTATTCATGATACTATTTTTAGTGTTTTACAAATGGTTATTGTTACACCATGTAAGTCCTTGTCTGATCGGCTAGATCATTTAGGGCACCCCATTTCCATTTTCTCCAGCATGACCCTCCCACGAACTTGGGGTTAGGTTGTACACCCAACAACCTCTCGGTGTTCTAGCCACCAACGTTTTTGGATGTCATAGTTTTTGGCGTTAGAAGGAGGGCCTCCTTGTTCCTTATATGTGCCATGGGTAGTCCCATGTGCTTTCTGTACCCCTGTTACTAGTAGCTAGCTAGCGTAGACATAACACCCCTATGGACATGCCACGGTAGTAGTTGGATCATAGGCCAACGTAGGAGTTATCTACGTTTTGGTTGGTGTAGATTAGTTCCATTTTGACAATTTTCCTAGAACCTTGTAGGACAAAAAGCCCAAACTATCCACTACATCAAGCTCTTAGTGTTCTGTAGAGCGTGACACCTTGTGAGTGTAATAGTCCCTTAGAGCATGAAAAGCATAACAACAAAGATAATAATTTTTTAGTGTTTTCAAACATAGCCATTTTGGCCCATTTTCTTTACAATTTGCATATTTAGCTATTTTATCCCAAATCTTCTACTATCATGAAAAAATGAATCCAATTAACACTTCAGCTACACCCTTCAGCTTTGGAAGTAGCTCACCCCATGCAACACGGGTTAGATGTTGAGTAACCCCTTAGCTTAGTGCGGCCACAATGACAGTCTCTTAGACTATGGTACCAGTCCCTTGAACACATGGTACTTGATGATGAGCGATACAACTTTTTATGCACAAAGGTTTAAGTGAGCCTTCCATTGGATTGCCAGGAAATAGAAGAAAAGGATAGTTTTGAAATTATCCATCAAAATAGGAGGGAGTTTCTTCCTACCCCTAGTGTGGTTATACCACTCACCAAATCTTTCAAATTGATTTTGGATCAACATATCCAGATGAGTGGGCTAAAAGAAGAAGACTCGGTGTCCAATTATGATGAACCCTTGCAAGATGGATAGGAGAAATTCAAGTCCCATTTTGACGTTGGCGTCCTACCTTATGTCCTAGCCTCATAGTCTACTTTTGTATTCCTGTCACACCAATCACAGTCTTTTGCCTCCTTTGAGATAGTTCTGATGCTTCCCAGCCTAAAATTGTGCCGACGGTAACTAGCCACCTGGTCCTGTCTGCTCAAAAAAGCGCAAGGCCTTCTACCCTTACTCACTTTGTCATTTCCTCATAGTCTATTTAGCTGTTGTAGCCAGTGTTTGTGACACTAATGCTGCCATACATGCACACCATGCCCATATTACAGCCACAAATGAGTCATATTTCTATCATTCCAGCCATATCAGTCCCACCACCAAAAACAGCTACAACCTCAACTATGTGGTGGGTAGCAACCTCTTTTCCTACTGTTCAATTATCCAAAATGCAATAGTACACACAACCAAAAATGTACCAGGCATCACATGTGGCACAATCGACTATGGGGCTATGGGGTACTCTAATCGTACCACCAATGGTAGTCGCTTTGATGACCCCACCAATAGTGCAACCAATGCAACCCTCGGAACATCCTTGAGTCTGGACCAAGTGTTCTAGCTTATTCAAACCCTCACTGAGGGGGTTAGGTGGCTTAGAGCAGCCAACTCAGAGATAGTCCATGTAATGGACTTCTATTGGGATGATCCTATTAGCCTTGTCGTTCCTCTGCTCACACTGCTTCCTCGGGTGCAACTTCCCCAATTTATGAAATACAATGGTGAGGGTGATCCAAATGCCCACTTAGTCACTTTTCATTCTGAGTTCTTATTACTACAAGCATGGCCACACGTAATTATCTGTGTCTTTGCCATGTCTTTGACTAGAAAAGCTTTAGATTGGTATCGTGCACTTCCTCGAGCTTCCATTTCAACTTTGGAAGAGTTGTTAAGCCAATTCCTAACCCGCTTCACGTACAACTTGAAGTTAGAGGCCATGTTAGATCGACTCATGAACTTTAAGCAAGAAGCATTAGAGCCAGTGCAAAAATTCATACAACATTGGAGCATCTCTCTAAATAAGATTCGTGAGTCCATTGCTAAAACCCACATGCTGGCCATTTTTAAAGGTGTAGTAAATGATTTCATTAAATCAAAGCTATATTATTTAGCCCCACACTCTCTTAGCCAAGCTTTTGCTCAAACAAAGAGCATACAAGATGGGGTAGAGGCCAGCAAGGACCCAGCTTACATAGCCTACAAAAATGCACATGCAAAGAGAGACAAGGAAAAGGGGAGAGCCATGACAACCAATATGGTAGCTATGGCTAATGAAGTCAAGGCCAATAACAACAAGCAGATAACTAAGGCATCTAAGGCCCTGGCAAATAGCAACAAAACATCAGGCTCTAGTAACATGGGAACCAATGAACTCACATCGTCAATGGACATGGGGAAAGCTACACCGAGGCCAAACTTTGAGAGCAAGGATCACTCAAAATATACCTCTTTCCCAATCAAGCCATCAAAAATTTTGGATCAATTGCCTAGTGTTAGGTGCATTCAACAAAAGTAAATGTTATAGGATGCTCACAAACATCACGAGAGGTATTGTGAGATCCTCCGAGACCCTTCTATGACTATGCCCAATGAGCCTCTAGTGCCCAAAAATTTTAGGTTGGCTTAATTCTACAACTGCCATTAGTTGCACGACCATGACATGGATTACTTCCTAGCATTAAAGGATGATATCCAATGCATGATTGATCAACGCAAGCTGGTCCTTGATGAAAGTAACCCTGTCTGGCCGAAAAACCAATCTATGAACATCTATAAGGATCCATTAAATGCTAGTAGCGTAGGATAATCATTAATGCTATCAGTATTGATGATGATGTAGAGCTAATACATGAACCATTTGTGGTCTGTGTGCCCTTTGGTGGCATTGAAGCCTCAGTGTCAACTAGGCCATAGGCCCTCTTCATCATTAAGGTGCCAACTTGGGCACTCATAACGCCTTTCATGGTTAGGTCCCCACAGCATGTTGCTGCAATGACCCAAGCACCTTTTGTCATAAGGGTGCCAAAATGTATGAACCCCCCATTTGCCTAGATTCTGGTGGTTGGGATTGCATTGCAACCTTTCCACCTAAAGAAACATGATGAGAATCTAGTCGACAAGATGGCTGAGGAATGCACTGATCTAGGTCCTTCTAAGCCTACCCCCTGTTAGCAGTTCCCATGGCCCTATTACCTAAAGCTACCAACATAGACATGCACATGCAACAAGCAACCACTGAGGCTCAAAAGCCCATTGCTCAACCAAAAGCCAAGTCTCCTCCTCCTTGGGAAATTTGTCTCTTATGGTGTGTGGAGGAAATAAAGACCACCATACAACTAGACGGTGGAAAAAACTTTCTAGATACACTCACATAGGTTAAGTAGGCTTTAAAATAAAGAAATACAACTTTGACCCTATACGACTTAATTATGACTTCTTCTATGCATCGTGAGGCTTTGGTCCACATGTTGGCATCCATCCCAATTAAGGAAGACATGCCAACAGAGGAAAAGGCCATCCATGTCGTAATGCTCCTACCTATGACTGAAGAATTGAGGCCAACACTTTTGACTTTTCATGATGAAGCCATCAAGGCTAACCTTGAGAAGGGTCATGTAACTACTGCACCCATGTTCATAACAACTCACATGAGATAGTACAAGATTCACAAAGTGCACATCAATGATGGGATAGCAACCAACGTTATCCCATTCCCTATTGTTGATAAGCTTGGCCTGGTGGACCAAATCAGGCCAACAACAATCACTAATTTAAAGTATTTCAAGGGAGCATGTGTGGTTTTCAAGGGAATAGTCATGCTTGATTTTGTGGTAGGGGGGAAATTCCCCACTAATTCATAGTTCATTGTGGTTGAGGAGATGCTCAAATTCAACTTAATGTTAGGGAGATCTTGGTTAACCCAATTACGAGTTGTTTCTTCACCAATCCACCAAGAGATCCACTTACCTTATGAGGGTGGAGAAGTGGTGGTCTTTGGCAACAACATAGCCCCTCGAGCTATCAATAATGTAGACATTGAGAAAGGGTCAGAGGTAGAAATCTCCGAAGACATATCACTTGTTTGCAATGAAAGCCAATGTTGTTTAGCAGATGAATCAAGCAAAATGAATGATCTCCATGAGGAACCTCTATGGGCAGAACTACCTTTTTCAATAGCAGATGATGGCCTAGGATAGTATTTCTTTGAGTCTTCCAAGCCTTACGCATCACCTAATCCACATTGGGTTAGGAAACATTTACATAATTAGGGCATGTCCCTATCTTGCTTGTTCGCTTAACTTGTCTTTAGCTCTTTTGTCTGTATAGTTGTAATTTGTGTTATGTTTTCTTCTTGCATTAGTTATGCTTTTGTTTTTCCAAGAAAAAAAACAATAAAAAAAGAGCACAATAGGGCACGAAATGGTCTTAAACTAGTATGATCCACAATGGTCTTAAAACTGGCACATGGGGCTCACAAGGGGTCTAATTACATAAAAAAATTCTAAAGCGAGATTAACCAGAATATAAGTTAAAATGACATCACTAGAGATCAATACATAAATAAAATAAGTATCATGCTTTCATTAAATCATAAACAAAATACACAATATGGGGTTACATCCACCTCAAAAGATACAAAATTTTCCAACAATAGGGCTACATCTCAAACATTTTAATGTATTAATGGGAAGCTAAGGCTCTTCCCCTCTATCTTCATCTGTTTCTCTGCTAGGTCCTACATTTCCACTTGGGTCCTACACAAAGTGAAAACAAAATGATAAATCAGTCAATAAAAAGGATAACATATGAAATTAGATAGCAATATAAAGTAAATTTAACCAACCTAAGATGGGCCCATGTCTATGTTTGGGGGCATCCTACTGAGGCTGGCCTCTAAGCATAAGAGGATCTCCTTCTTTGTCATATTTGCCCAATCCTCCTCTCCCAAGTCAATTCCTACAAGGGTCTTCCTTTTTTCCATGGCCGTCCATATGGGCAACCGTGGAGAAAAGGTAGTAGATGTAACTTCTCTAGAAGGCATAGCAATTTCCCTTTTAGGGAACTCACTAACCACTAAGTGTTTTGCAAGCCTATCATAAGCTTGTGTCACATTGATGTCATTAAGGAATAGGTTGTGACCTCGGTGCTCCACAGCCTCATCTTTGTATTTCTTATGATAGGCTATGCATTCCATTTTGTATTGATACTTGTGGTTCTTTTGAGTTTGTCCTCACTCATATACCTTGGTGCTATAGTCCTTCAAGTCTTGGTTCTTTTAAGCCAAGAGGTCCATCTGCAAGTGTTGTTCAATGACCTCGCGTGTAACATCATTTTTGCCCTTGATGAATAACTAGTGTATGGCATAGTTAATTACAGTTGTATGCTAGTTGCCGTTTGATTTATCACAAGCCATCAAAAAGTCATACTGTGACTGCAAGTCTTCAAGTTGAGTTGCCTAGCTTGCCTTTTGTTCTTCAAGTCTTTACATTCGTTTCTAAAGGTCTTTATTCACATGCTTGCACTCCCACAATGATCGTGTCAAGTGCAGTGTGCATTTTCTTGCCTCGTCATATATATGATGAGGCACTTGTTCCACCTCAAGAGGGAACTCAGGTACAACATGAACTTGGACTGCCCTTTGTGGGTCCCATTTGAGTTATGAGGTTGTTACACCAAAGAAAGAAAACATTAGCTATAAAACAAAGGCAAAAACAAAAAAAAAAAAAATAATCCAAATATACCTATCTCAGGATCTATTTGCTTCAAATGGTTAATTATGTCATCTACAATACCTTGTAGAAAGGCAAACTTGTTTGGGGTTTCTGCCCACGGTTGTGAGTGGAAAGTAGATGAAGACATAAGACGCTTAGTAGAAGTATCACCCGCTGCAAGATAAAAAGTGTTAGCATTGTCAAAACAAAACATTAAAAAAAAGGAGTAAAAAGAAGAGGGAGAGAGAGAGGAGGGAGAGGAAGAACATAATGAGAAATGACAGTGGAAAGCTCCTACCCAGTAAGCCCTCAAGGGTGAGAGCAAGGGGATCATCCATCTACACACCTTCAAACAAATAATCAAACTTATCATCCTCAAATTATAGCCCTTCCTCTTCGAGCTACCTTAAGATTTTGGTGGTTTCTTCATTTGTTATGTGTCCCTTAGGTTGAGGGTCATCTTTTGCTAAGGGCTCCTCCTCTCCTGGGGGCTCCTCTTCTGCGGTAGCAACCTCCTTGTCGCCTATATTGTATAAACCAAAGTTAGAACATCTTTCTAAAATATATATGTACATATATAAGAAAATAAAATATACTAAATAATGTATAATTACCAGTAAATTTTTATCATGCATCATTAACTCTAAGATGTAGCTTCTTGTCCCTTTCTTCAATTTTGTGCATAGGCAGTTCCGTGGGGCAAGGCTTCTTGATTTGCAAATTTGATCTTACCATCTCGACGATGAGTCGTGCCCCTCTTATTACATTACTTATGTTCATAGGAGGAGCCTCTCTAGAACTATCGTGCATACGATAGGATGATCCCACCTAGCCCTTGGTGGTTATAAAAAAGGACTTGTCGATAGCCTCCAGGGGGTCCTGTGATTGTGTTTTGTGGAATAGATGGGAGATCCAAGGCTTGGATATTTGGGTGCAATCTTGCACCATCCATATCTCATTTTCATGAACCATTATAAATTCTACAAACCTATGTAGGAATGTTATAAAAAAGGAAAAATGCACATGAGAGTGTGCCTCGAGGTTGCCGCGAAGTTGGATTATTTCAGCTCGCAAGCCATAAGCAAGGTATTTGGCCCAATTGTATTGTGTCCCTTCCTCCACTACATTCCTCATAACCCAAACCTGCTGTACTCCAAGAAATTTTCCTTGGGAAAGTAGTATAGGGAACGCACAAGCCCAGAAGATGGGATAGAAGTTTTGGACCACTAACAGTTTTACCCACTTCATAGGAATGTGCTTGCGGCCTTTTTCGGTGCCCAACCACTCTTCAATGTCCCCTCTATGGTTTAGATCCTTGTTAGCCTTTTCACCTATAGGTAAACCTTCAGAGGGGACACCAAAGAAATCTTCAAAGAGGTCATCTATGATCTCTAAGATCACCCACACATTATGAACTCACGTGCAGAAGCAGTCGGCACTGTCCATGAAAGAGTCAATAAGGGCAATCATGTTGGCTATCACGATGCTTGGGTTCATGGCCAAAAAGAGGTCCATGAGCCCAAGTTGTTGAACATTTTGGGTAATCCTTACTAGGGCATCGTGGTATAACCAATGCTATAAACCATCAACCTCACCATACTTGAAAAGAATGTTAGCCTTACTGCATCCTAAGATAATCACTGTGACCTCCTTGGACTTGGCTGTAGCTATACTAAACAAAGATAAAATTAGCAACATGATGGAAATGTAAAAATCAAAATATGCATGAAAATAAAGAAGTAATACAGCTTACCTGGCACAAATGATGTGGGAAATTCCTATACTTGGATTGAAACTTCTTCCACAATGGGTATCCAGGATGCCCACTCAACATCGAACCAGCTGAGATCTTGACACTTCATGTAGGATTTGGAGTACTTGGTACGGTAATTTGCCATGTTCACCGCAATTTACCCTATGAAACCATCACACATGTTCTCAATAGATGAGAACTTTCGTAGCATTGTTTGGACAAGGGTTAATGTTCCTTCTCCATCGTGAAGGCCATCTTCATCAATAAAAAATCTAGTGATTGACAAAAGAGCAACAGGCATTTCAAGTCATAAAAAGAAAAAAAAATTTCATCATCGCAATAGGGCTCACCCTCTAGCACAGTAAACTATTCCAGGTGGATTTTGGAAGGTCATGCTTATACGATGGGCAATGAACATAGTGTTGCATTTATGATAGCAGTTGAACTCTGACATCTCCCAGATCTAAGATAAGGGTCTAAGACCTTTTGGGTGCTGACTCGAGCTCCTTCCCCATTCACCTTAAGTAGGTTCATCTGACATGAATTCTAAAATGCCTCGGTTCATCCTCGACAATAACATTTTAACTAGGACACCCACTACTTCAAGGAACAAGTGTGACTACATCATCACACTTTAGTGGCAAAGTAGGAATTCCAAGAATGCTTGTGCACCCTCCCAAAACTAGACTACTTGGTGTCCTATGCGTACATGTGGTGTACGGACATTGGGCACAAGATTGCTAATACAACAGAAGATCCCTACTTGTTCAACCACCACCAAGGTAGGTTTTAGCAGAACCCTGCAGTGCCACAAAAATGAAAATGTTAGTATCGAAAAAGGGGCAATAAGAAAAAAAAAATAATAAATAAACAATGCATGAAAGAATAAACAAAAATTTTGAAAATTTTTCTAACTATTTGTTATGCTCTTACATAGTGTAACACTTTTTTAACAAAATTTTTCTAAGTGTTTGTCATGCTCCTAGGGAGCATGACAGCTGTGGAACAACTAGCAAAGAGTGAAAATTTTTCCTAAGTGTCAGTTATGCTCCTAAGGAGTGTGACAACTACACAGTCTAGAAAAAATTGCACAAATGTTTCAAGTGTTTGTCACGCTCCCAGGGAGCGTTACAATAGTAAATGACTAGCAAAAGTTTGAAATTTTTTTTCTAAGTCCTGGTTACATTCCCAAGGAGTGTGAAAATGGTAGAATGTGTAAAAATTTTGCAAGTGTTGGTCACACTTCCATGGAGCATGACAATAGTGAAGTGTGCAAAATTTTCTAAGTGTAGAATGTAGAAATCCTAAGATTTTTCTAACTTTTTGGTCATGCTCTTAAGGACAGCACGGAGCTTGACAACTAGCATGGAATGCCTATGGAACCCTTGTCCTATCTCACCATGCAAGACACATAAGAAACCCTTGTTACACAACATGGGATGCGAAGTGCCCAAGAAATCCCCCAATGCGCTACACTAAGCGGTACATTTGAAACCCTTGCCCTATCCTGCCGCATGGGACACATAGAAAACCTTGTCCCATTCCATGACGCTTAACACCTAGGAGCCTATGAAAAAATCCTCATCTAGCATCATAATGTAGGATGCCATGAAATCCTAAAAAAATGCACAAACAACACAAGACCCATGTCATGTGCTCCCTTCCCAACCACAGCAGTGGCGGTGGCCCTTGCCCATGGCAAGCTGCCCCCTAAAAACCCCAAACCCACAAACCACAAACAAATGAAAGGGAATGAGAAAATCATGAGGGTATGGCATGATGGCATACTTAGCAGTTGGTGCCTCTCAGTGCTCTTCGATATGTGCCCTAGGGAGATGCCATAAGATGTGCTCACCTTTGTCAATGTTGGTAAGGCTAGGTTATCTACACTTGCTCCTATGTGCCATTTCTTAGTTGTTAAGCTCTTGCTCTGTTCCTATAATGCTTTGTCGATGATACACTCTACTTTGGCCATGCTACGCTCAGAAAACTGTTGGCTCTAATGATGAAAATGATAGGTTTACCATGGGTAAATTTCTATTTATACCCTTACAGGTGAAATGACACGTCACCCTTCTACGATGTCCCATGTCTTGCGCATAACGTGAGACACCTTGTGTCCCATGCATAATGTGGAATGCTCTGTTTCCCATGTAGTGTAGCACCCAGAGTTAGAAAAATTTTCTAAATTTTTAGGCTTTTTATACTTAGAATTTTTTTACAATTTTCTACTTGCCTAATGAATGTTTAGCTTAGCCCCATGCTTCAAACCTTTTAATTTTTTCCTAGAATTACACTTCATGCATAGTTTATGGTCCACTATGACCTTAAATTGGCAATTTTGTGACCAATCGAGGCCATAGCAAAAAAACACAAAAAATAATAAAACATACATAAATAATCACTTTCAATGTTGCATAGTTAATTTTTATAGCATTGTCTTCCTTATTTTATGCTTTTTGCTTCATTAAAATAGGTGTCATTTAACATTTTTCTAGTTATCTTGTAGGACCTTTTGAGAAAATGGACGTATATGAGAGTCTTCATTCACCTTTAGCCTTGATTGGACCTTATGGAAAAATTATGAGACACATAAACACAAAAATTTTGGACTTCGAACTGCTTCCTTATGACACCAACATAGCATCCCTAGAGACATCACTAGATTGGCTAGAACATCTAGTTTGAGCTCTAGACTTAGAAGTAGGTGATGTGACTAAGGACCCCCTTGTAGAAGTCCCTGTAACAACATGCAAAGATGAGGAAAAAACATTAAAGCTTAGTTATTTACTAAAGCCTCAAATCCAACAAAGAATCTCTAGATTTGTTAGTGATAATGTCAAGGCATTTTCATGGTCTTACGAAGACATGCCAGGCTTAGGCCCACGTATAATTCAACATAACATCATCTGAGATCTGTTTTATAAACCAATTAAACAAAAGACTTGTAAAATCAAGACTGAGATTGCGTTGGTTGTCCATGATAAAATCACTAAACTTTACCAAGTTGGTTTCATCTGGGCAGTTGACTTTGCAAACTGGGTTTTAAACATTGTAGTTGTCCTTAAGAAAAATGGCGCTATACACATTTGCATAGACTTCTGAGACCTAAACAAGGCAACCATTAAAGATGATTTCTCATTACCTAGTATTGACTAACTTGTTGATACTACCATCGGTCATGCCTTATTGTCCTTCATGGATGGATTCTCGGGGTACAACCAAGTTTGCATCAACCTAGAGCACCAACCTACCACTACTTTCATGACCCCCTAGGGGACATTTTGTTATACAATGATGCCATTTGGATTAAAGAATGTAGGAGTAACATATCAACATGCCATGACATACATCTTTAGTGACTATATACTAGAATTGCTCAATGACTACATTGATGACATAGAAGTTAAGTCCAAAAATGGCTCTTGACCATGCAAATGACTTGGACCGTGTCCTTGAACATTGTCGTAGACATGACCTTCGGCTTAATCCTAAAAAGTGTGTCTTTGGCATTAAAACTGATTACATGTTAGTGTTTCTGGTATCAGAAATAGGAATACACATAGACCTCAACAAGGTCAAAGCTATAACTGACTTGGCACCACCAACAAACCTTAAGGAGCTATACAAATTACAAGGTAGAATACAATTCATATGTAGGTTTATCACAAGGTTGACTAATAAGTTACAAAAATGCAACATTTTCTAAAAAAAGGTGTCAACTTTGAATGGACAACTCAATGCCAAGAGGCATTTGACAACCTGAAAAAGGAGTTGGCTCAACTTCCAACAGTCTATCCTCCACAAAGAGATAAACCTTTCTACATCTACCTTGCAACCTTAGATACATCCATTATTTCCCTGCTTTGCCAAAAGTGAGACAATGGTTCTGAGGTTCCTGTTCACTACCTAAGCCATGCATTAATAGCACACAAGGTGGAGTATAATGATGTAGAGAAAAATTATCTCGCCTTAATCTTTGCACTTAAAAATGGAAACATTACCTTTTTCGCAGTTAAGTCAACATCATCTGCAAGAGTAACGTACTTAGGGCTATTACAACAAACATATATGAAAGTAGTAGACTAGCAAGATGGAAGGCAATAACCACAAACTTTGACCTGCATCACATAGCACAAGCATCCATGAATGGTCAAGCAATAGCTGCCCAACTCATGGCTTCACCCATAAATGACCAAGCAATGATAGATCCAAAATTCTTAGATGATCATGTTACCAGTATAAGCCAAGTACCAATAAATTTCGAGGCCATTTTACACTTTGATGGTGCTTTGACCACACAAGGTGATAGTGCTGCTACTATTATCACATTTCCCTCTAGAGAGATCCAACCCTTCGTAGGCCACTTTTCATTTCTTTGTACAAACAACACGGTAGAGTACAAAGGTCTCCTTAGATGCATCTTAGTAGCTCAAGAATCAGGCAATCAAAACATAGCAGTCCAAGGTGACTCACAACTAGTTATTAACCAAGTCACAAACGTATACACTTGTAAAGCACAACATCTACAACCTTGTTGTGATTTGACAAAACACTTGCTTAAACAATTTGCAAGCATAGATGTCCAACATATCCCCCACAATGAAAATTCCATAGCTAATGCTCTAGCTACTCTAGCCTTAAGCATATCACTGAGCATGTTTTCTAATTTGCCCACATCAATAGTGGATTACATTGAACCTATAATTCACACAACAAGCATCGCATTCATAAGTACAAATCATGCCGAAGAATGGTATGATGACATCAAGGCATACCTCCAACAGGGAGAGCCCCCCACAAAACTTAACATCTACCCAAAAGGACATAGTGTGAAAATGATCACGACAGTATGTCCTTGTAGGTGACAATACCTTATGCCATAGATCCTATGATGGGATACTGTTAACCTATGTTAGTAGCAATGAAGCATAGAATATCATTAACCAAGTCCATGAGGGATTGTGTGGGGGTCATATAGCTCCTAGGGTAATGGCAACAAAAATTAGACGTTTAGGCTATTACTAGCCTTACATGGAATGTGATTGTATCTCTAAGGTCAAGACATGTGACATGTGTCAATGGCATGGGAACTTAATGCATGTGCCACCTATTGAACTGCATACTACATAGATCACATGATCATTTCAATGTTGGGGGTTGGACATCATAGGGCCTATAACACCTAAGTCTTCTATAGGACATAGCTTCATCAATATTGTAACTGAGTATTTTAAAAAGTGGGTTGAAGCTATCACCCTTAGGAAGACAACATCCTAGAAAGTTTGCAAATTCATTCTTGACAACATAGTGACATGATTTGGTCTCCCCATGACTATAGTCATAGATAACGGGCCATAGTTTAGCAGTGTAGAAACCAAAGCCTTCTATGAAAACCTTGGCATCAAACACTCTTTTTCATCACCATATTACCCTAAAGTGAATGGTCAAGTAGAGGCTACAAACAAGGTCATCATCAACCTCCTCAAGAGGGTGCTTAATGATAGCAAGCGATGATGGCATGAACGATTAGTCTACACACTTTGGGCCTACCACATGACGTGCAGAACTACAATAGGTAAAATGCCATACAGTCTTATGTATGGATCTGAAGCAGTGTTGCCTCTTGAATTGTAGGTTCTGTCACTTTGAATGACCCTCTTGAGCTTCATGGATGAGGTTTAGAATAATGAGTTGAGAACCATTGACCTTGACTCTATACAGAAGTAATAGCAAAAGCATCATCACAATTGGCATCCAAACACTTAATCACATTGAGTGGTACCAAGAGAAGTAATAGCAAAAGCATCATCACAATTAGCATTAACGCCTAATCAAGAAAGGGGACTTGGTCCTCAAGGTCATTCATGAGCCTGTGAATAAATTCTTAGCCAATTGGGAAGGACCTTTCTTGGTCACTAAAACATATGACAACAGAGCCTTCAAGCTCGTTGATCTAGATGGCAATGAATTTTCCAATCCTATTAACCACTCATATCTGAAGCCATACTACACCTAACATGCAGTATTACATCGACAATAAAAGAAAGGTAAGAAAAACATCTGATATGACATTAAACTAGCATAGAACATCTGCTGTGACATTAAACTAGCATAGAATGTCCTTGGGCTATGACATTAAACTAGCACCTATAGCAATGTCTGCTATGACCTTAAACTAGCCAATCACCATCTGCTACAATGTTAAACTAGCACAACGGTCTGCTGGAACCTTAAACTAGAACATAACAGTTTTCCCAGACCTTAAACTAGGATCATGGTCTATTGGGACCTTAAACTAGCACAACAAGCAGTCTACCAAGATCTAAAACTAGGTTTGCGATTCAACACCTATAGTCCAACATAGATGGTTTTGTGAACAAGTGAGCGAGAATACTTCCAATCTTCTATTGCTTACCCACACCTCTTGGGTAGGATGGGCTGGGGCATTGCAGTTCTACAATGAAGTTTACGTTGCTAAGGAAAAACCCTCTGGGACATTTGTAATGTCATTTTCCTTGACATCTTGCTGATCTTCTGGAGATGCCGTTTGGCATCTTGCTAACCTTCTAGAGCTACCATCACCACCTCCAATCATTTTGGTTGTAGCTCTCATTGTTAGTAGCATCTATTGGAGTCCCAACAATACTATGGCCCAACCACAACATTGCCATCCTCTAGCCCTCACCATTATCAGAGTATGGAAGAGCATTCAGTAGCATGGCTCTTTACCCTATGGTTGAGTTTCCTGGCTCCTACTTTTGGTGAGAACTCCTAAGCACCTGCATCACCATTACTCCTAGCCACTTGAGTGCTCACTTCTGGTGTGGCTACTAGATCTTTCTAGCCTACCATCATCAATGCTTGCACAAA
The DNA here is from genome assembly GCA_015680685.1 of Gnetum montanum. Taxonomy (NCBI): domain Eukaryota; kingdom Viridiplantae; phylum Streptophyta; class Gnetopsida; order Gnetales; family Gnetaceae; genus Gnetum; species Gnetum montanum. The sequence goes on from MNCI01020067.1 coordinate 26,538, forward strand.
CCTTCCTACTTTGGACATTGAACCCAACTGACGTAGCACTTGAAGCCCTCACAATGCTCTTGGAAGGAAGGACTTTGTTCTCATCTCACATCATGGTTGTTTTTCTTGTTTTCTTTATGTTGTGTTTGCAGGATGAAGCCTAGGCAGTGCCATTCAAGGGTGTGTTTCATCACGATGGCAAGGCATCACATTGTTCCAATGTGCCACTTTAGCTTGCCTAGCTACTTGAGAGTGCATATCCCTAATATCCTCCCAGCCAACCTAACCTATACCTCTTGATCTTCCAATCTTCCACATTCCCTACAAGATTTCCTAGTGTACATGTAACCTTTCCCATAGTCAATCACTAAACCCATGATAGATGTAATGCAATGTGTCCCATGGGAAGTCTCTGTGGATTGCTCAAAGCCCCAAACGGATGTAACATAGCTCATCCCATGGAGGAAACACCTATCCTACAGATGCAAAATAAAAAAAGGAAAAAAGGAAGAAAGCCAAACAAAGAAGAAGAGAGAGAAGAAAATGAGACAATTCAAGTGCCCAAGTCAAATGGCACAGTTGCTATTTTGCAACTGGTCCAGCCTTGGATCGACCATCTCAAAAGCACTCCGATGAGAGGTCAAAATCCAAAGGGTAGGACACCTCTACATTGTTGACTCCCTCATGAGTACTTCGACAAGGGATCATGCTATGACAATAAGCCATCATGGCATTACATCCCACAGGTATCCACTCTATCTATGCTATCCATTATTCCTTGACTCATCTCCCGGAACTATTCCCTACTATGCTTTATTTCCTTGGCACTCTCAAGCATAGTGAAATATCGTCCAAGTAGGGACTAATGAACGCTATTGATGTCATGTTCATCATGGTATTTTGTATTCTTTTTTGACATCTCTTAGGCCAATCCTCTAGACGTCAACAAAGAGGTGCCAATGAAACACCACTAATTTCGGGCTCCTACAATTCAATGGTAGATTTGTCTAAGTGTCAAAACTTGGGCAAAAGTTTTCTAAGTTTGGTATCATGCTGTGTAGTGTAGATAGCATAGAACACTGGGAGTGTTATTTTTGCAAAATTATTCTAAGTCTACCTACTATGCTCCCCAGCATAGCCAACATAGCACATGTTTCTAAGACCAGTTTGCATAAATGTCAAGCCAAAAGTGATCAAAGGGCATTAAGGATGGACTAAATAGTTTGGCAAATTTTCTATCTCTCAAACCGTCAAGCTTGCTACGTTCTTTAGCTTGCCTAGCTTGACACATGTCTTGGTTGCTAGTCCACTAAAGTGCTATGCTAGGAGTCATTAGAAGTGCTCAGCATGGAGAAAAATAGTTTGGCAAATTTTCTATCTTTTGGACCTATCACATTCTACTATGCTGCACAACGTAGATAACGTAGCATAGCTTTCAGGGCCCAAATTTTTCTAAGTGTTGGACAAGAAGTCTATTAAGCTATCTAGACATGGAAGATGCATTTGGAAATTTTTTAACTTCTAAGGTTGCCTATCCTACTTCATCCCCACAATGTGATCAATGTGCCATGAAGAAACATTGAAAATTTTGGCAAAATTCATCAAAATGTTGGTGTTATGCTTTGCTATGCTGCGCAACGTAGATATCATGACAAGCCAAAATCTAGAAAAATTTTTCAAGTGTTCACACTATGCTCCATTACACTGTGTAGTGTAGATAGTGTGAGACTTGGGAAATGCCTCCAAATGCCTCTAGAAGCTCCCAAAACTTAGCATCAACCTTCATTTTAGCTTTGACGTCCCTCTGGCAACCAAGATCGGCAATTTGCTTTATTTTTGCATCCCTTATTAATCCCCAAAATTGTCCCTACACTTGACCATACTCAGAAGAGGGGGAAGATGTAGTCCTGGAGTGTAGAGTCCAAGTTGCATTTGTTTTGACATTATTTGTAGGTACATGGTAGTCCCTTAGACTTTGGCACATGCAATCTGGGTGGTGTGGTCATAGTTTGGTAGATTCTCAATTCCCATTCCTGTCCTATAGAGCATTACACTTTAAGATTAACACTCAAAGCTTGACACTTTAAGCGTAGCATGTTAATGTGACTTATTCTCATCTAGGCTACATGGGACCTAGGCCACATGGCATCCAATCCACATCTCATGTTAATCCTAGCTCTATAAATACCCCAATAATCAGCATTTTAGTGGTTGGTTGATGATTGAAAAATCACTCCAAGCATCAAGCATTACAACATTTTTAGCATCTTCATCACTCCCACATGTTAGAACCCAATCTTGACACTTGGCTAAGTACCATGACCCAATCTTTCCAACACCCACACAACATGACAACCATAAGCCTAATAGGTCCAACCTCATTTGTACTACCAGCATCACATCCACAACGTCCTAGAGACTGTAACCACACTGCCATGCTACCCTATTGTGCCTATCTAACACTGCATACCAATTTCACACACTAATTAATCAAGAGTCACATTCCCCAATCTTGGGGTGGTGCATTTCTTTACTTAAACTCTCATTTCATTTTCCTTCAACATTTGTTCCAAATTTTAGCATAATTTCTTGCATTTTCCACTACTAACATGTATTTTTGATTATTTGTGATACTATTTTTGGGCTTTTGCAAATGGTTATTGTTACACCATGTAAGTCCCTATCTGATCTACCAGAACGTTCAGGGTACCTTGTTTCCATTTTCTCCAGCACAACCCTTCCACGGACTTGGGATTACACTCTACGCCTGATGTCCTCTCAGTGTTCTAGCCACTGATGTTTTTAGACATCACAAGGGCCAAGGGTTTACCCCTACTCCTAATGGGTATCTAGGTGAGCATAACACATGGGTGAGGCATCATAGGAGGCAGGGACATGTAGGAAGGCTACAAGTGTGAGAACGTAGAACATGATGGAGAGAATTAAGCACATTGTGCACTAAAGTGTAATGAGATGGGCAGAGTGACCACAGGGATTACAGCTATGTCATGCCTGGTACATGCTATGTATGACTTCCCTTGTTTTGCACTTGGACTTTTACATCTAGTGCCTTGCTCTAATGCTACACTTTGAGGAGTTAGGAAAATTCTGGACTTTCCTATTTGGAGGCTATGCTCCTAAGAGTGTAACCAATAGTTAGAAATTTTTTAAAATTTTCAAGGGTTACACTTTGCAGAGAGCGTAACCAGTAGTTAGAAATTTTTTCTTGAAATTTTCAAGGATTACGCTATACAAGAAGAGTAATTAGTAGTTAGAAATTGTTTAAAATTTTTTTAAGGGTTACGCTCTACATGGAGTATAACTGACAGTTACATTTTGATGGTTATGCTTTGCAAGGAGTGTAACCAATAGTTGGAAATTTTTTTGATGTTTTTGAGGGTTACGCTCTATGAGAAGCGTAACCAATAGTTAGAAAAAATTTTGTTGTTAGAAAGGGTTATGCTTTGCAAGGAGCGTAACCAATAGTTAGAAAATGTTTTCTGCCAAAACCTACATGGGCTACACTTCGAGAGAACATAGCTGAGAGTTAGAATTTTTTTATAACCATTGGCTACACTGCCCAGAGTTGCCAAGTATGAAAATATAATCTTGAACACAAAAAATGCTAAGTGCAAATGTGGAATGGGGATGTTAGTGTTGTGCCCCTTTGGGATTAGGTATGTTAGATGGGTATGCTAACGTCCCTTTCTTGCGGGGTTCATGGGGGAGGCTAAGAGTTGCCTAGTCATGCTCTTTAGCTTCTACTAATGTGCTAAGCATAATGTTAATGCATTTTCTTTTTCTTTCATATGCATCCAATGCTAACACTCCTATTTTGTTGTTGTTATAGTTACAAGGTATTTTTGTAGCCCATCCTCATTGTGGTGGAGTTGGTGGGTATCCTATATCGTATGAGTGAACCCATATCTAATGTACCTACACTAGACATGCATGTGGGTCACTAGACAATGTGGTTTAGATTAAGAGCACATGAGTTCCAAATTCTTACTTTAACACTTCAGTGTGATGATGTGGTCACACTTGGCAACAGAAATGACTGATATCATCATGGGGACATTGTTGCCTAGGGAAAATCGAGGCATTCTAGGGAAAATCGAGGCATTCTAAGATTCATGTTTGATGAGCCCACTGCTAATGATGGAGCAAGGAGTTCAGGTTGGGGCCCTAGGGGCATTAGGCCTTTATCCAGGATCTAGAAAATGCTAGAGTTCTAGTGCTATAGTAAGAGCAACAATGAACTCAATCTCTTTTATATTCTTTTATAAATTTGGTGGTTCATGTTGTGCAAATTTTGGTTTTCATTTCTATTTCTACATTTATCTTTGTAATTGCAATTTTATTTTCCATTTCCTTTTATAGTAGGCCATTTCTATCTACATTTTTAGTAGGCCACTATTTTCTACATTTTCAGTAGACCACTTTTAGGAGGCCACTTCTATCTATGTTTTTAGTAGGCTATTTTTAGTAGGCCATTTTTGTTTATGTTTCCACTTACATTCATAGTTTTGAAACCATTACTATTTGACATTTTGTAAGTTCCTAGTGATTGACAAGATCATCCAAGGTACCCCAGACCCTATTTTCATGGAGGCCCTTAGGATTTGGGGTTGAGGCTACTAGATCTATTCTAATCAATTTTTTTGGTTGCAACAATAACCCCTTTCTATATCTTTCCTTCTTCTTCTAACTTGGTCACTACTTCCTTGCTCTACTTTCTTCTCCATAATTTTAAGATTAGTTTGAAACTTTTCATCTAAGGAGTGCTACATTTTGTCTAACTTAACCAACATTTAAGTAACAGAATTTTGTATCAACAAGGTCTTTCTTTGCACCATTTCATCTAGCACTACTTCCTCTTCTAAGTCATAGAAATGTACCTGCCTCTTACGAATAGAGGGATCTTTGTTATATTAGTCTATACTTGCATATTTTTTTTAACTCTTCTTCTTCTTTTATCATCTATTCAATCAATCTTTGGATTTGATGGGCTTACATTTCAAAAAGTCTCCCTTGGACATAGACCCTAAGAGTTTCCCTTGTTTTGTTTTAGAGCCCATCAATGATATGGTGAAGCTACTTCCTTTGAGAGCATCTATTGCCTGGGCATTGGCATAAGAGAGAGCAGTACCTACCCAAAGCCATTTCTAAGGACTCATGATTTTCTTGCTTCCATTATTGGATCTATTTCATTCAATTGGATACTCTAGAGTAGGTTTGGTACTTGTCATTAAACAAGTCTAGTATTGTACTCCATCTATGAATATATTCTAACTTTAAAGACTAGTACCAAATTCTTGCTTGTTTGATAAGTGTTTTTGAAAAAAATTTCCAATTTTTCCACTTGTTTACAATGTTCTATCAGGTGCAATAATCATGGAAAGCTTGTAGATGATGCTATGAATTAACATTATATTCACTTTCAAATTTGAGGATATTATTCATGTCCAACCTTTTATCTTGCTATCTCATTGATCCCTAGTGGGGATTCTAACTATTTCTAAAAAATTCAACATGTTTCTAGTGGCCAATAATGGTTCATCATCATTATCACATTCATGGTGGCTCCTATCATGGCCATGTCACCTATGGCAAGTTCTACTATGCATCCTTTCTTAGTGATGTTCTTTTTCTTCTATCTATGTTGAATTTCATCTTAGTTCCTATTGCCACAATTGGACCTTCTATCATCTCCATCTTGATCTCAATCACCCCTATTTGTATCCCTACCATAGCTCCTTCTGTCAAAATTTGATGATGAGAAGGATGATGAAGTTGGAGGACTAGGATAACAATGCCTTCTAGTCCTTCACTTTTTTTCCTTGACTTGGACCTTCTCCTTTTCTTTATTTTTCTCCTTATCCTTGGATGCATGACTTGGAGATTGGTCTTTTGAAGTTCTTTGAGTCTTGGACTCTATCCTCTCCTCATCAAAGTTATCCAAGGTTGATTGCAACCATTGGTAAAGGGTGTCCTTCTCAACAAAAATAGGAGAATCTATGTACTAAAAGTGCCTTGAAAAAAATCAATGTTTCCTTTATGTAACTATAGGAACAATGGTGTTGGGTTGTTTTCTCTTGAAGGATTCATAGTGAGCCTTCATGTGATTGTCTTTCTGAAGCTATGCTTCTTTAGGTTGATAGTTCCTAGAGACTTGATTCATTATTTCATACTTAGGCCCTATTGTTTCAATGCCTAGTCTCATGAGTTGGGCCATGAGCATGGTGGGAATAGATCGATTAGGAGGTAACATAATGTTGTTGTCTAGATCTCTTCACCAAAACTACTCATCTTGGTAGAGAATGAAGGTGAAATCTAGATAATAGGGATCCAAATGGGCATAGACCACCTTTAGCCACTAAGGCTTTTCAATAATAGTCCTCTATGTCCTCTCTTGTTGCTTATTGGACTTGTTCCCATGCAATGAAGATTCATTCCTACAAGTAGAAGCCATTTCAATAATATGTGTTAAGTGTACCTTGAGATGATTTTGTGATTATTATTATAGTAAATAAAAGATATTGCATTATGTTCTTCTCACAATGCTCTTGTATGAATTTACTAGTTAATAATATGTAGCACACTTAGCTAAACTAAGTTTCCCAACAATAGTATTAATGATGAGTAGTGGGTATCTCCTATGCCTAACCATACAAATCACAAGCGTTCACTAGTGATTTGGTCAAATTCTATAGACTTAGTTACCTAAGTGGTTTATATTTCTAAATAGTGAATTGTAGAGTTGCAAGTTATTGTCTTCTTAATCCACACTTGTGTCTAACTATATGTATGGTTAAGTGTGGTTAAGACATAAGATATGCATTTTTATAATTATTTTATTATTTTTCTCCTAAAAGCTAGAGGATGAACTAACTAATTAACTATTTCATTAACTAACTATCCTAACATGAAGTATCCATTCTCATTTACCATACACATCTTGAACTAATATTAACACCATTGGGTTACCAAGTTTTTACTATTGGGTGTACCGAGTATCCATTGTTGGGATTACCAAGCATTAATAGGTTATGCTTGAAATGGTTGTATTCATGTTACTTATGAATGATAACATTAATTACTTAATTAAGAATAGTAATGAAAAGTACATGTAAAGTAAATTATCAAAAATTAGGATTAAACTAGTAAAAGTGTTGTAATGAATATAGGAAATCTTGATTTTATTATTGTTCATGCCACTGTATTCAAGTATATAGGCACATGAATAAAGTGCTATATACTATCATAAATCCACACTGTGGGCACTTAGAGGAAAAATATTCTATCTTTGGAAGAAAGAAACTACAAGAATTTAGCAAACTCTATGCCCAAAAGGTGCAATAAATGCAAAGGATGAACACATTTCTATAGATAATGACTAAGTCAACATCAACATATCTATGTCAACACATCCTACCATGCATTGATGGGGATATGTCAATAAGGTTTTGTCGATGGGCATGCATCAACATAACTTGTCTTATTAGTGTTTCAACAATAAGGTTCTATCATATACATTAGTACAAAATCATTCTTACAAAAAGGAAAGAACTAAAGAGTGTGATTTCACCAAATAAGTAAAAGGGCAAGAAAAGTCTTTAGAGTAGTTTAGTCATACTTGATAGATCCATATCACTAGCTTTCCTATGTACATACATACCTACTTCTATAGATGAATTGGTGAAGAGGAACTTCTAAGTTTTGATCCTTCTTTAAAGCTCAACTACTAAATGAGATAACAAGCTTTATAAAAATCAAATTCCTTCTACTTCCTTTCATTCTTTGTTTCTTTCTCACTTTTCTTGCACCCTCTCAATCCATTCTATTCTTTTGATGTTTATCTAGGCTATTTCTTATTTTTTATTTATGCTAGAGATTGATTTTTCAAAAATACCTTGAACAAACATTGAAAAAACAAATTGGACTAAGTGCAAGGAAAATGGGAAAGGAGCAAAGGAAGAGAGGATGCATGAGTAAGATGATTTTCATCAAACATGTTACTCATCTAGTAGTTAAGCTTTGAAAAAGAATCAAAACTTAGAAGATCATCTCAATCAATTCATAGATATATATATAAGTTAGTGAAGTTGTTTTGTTGTCAAGGAGAGTAATTAAATTTTTTTAAAGATGTTTATTAGCATCAAGTATATCCTATAGAAACTTAAGTTATTAAAATATTGTGTAAAATCATTTAACAATATCAAAAATGCTAAACAAAGTTAAGTTTTATACTATATTAGGGATGAAAGTTAATGTTACCAAAACAAAAATGATGATGTGTGATGTAAGATCTTTTGTAGATGATTTTTATATTGGGTCAAAGAAAATTGAAATTGTCTCCTCATATAAGTATTTAGACATCTTAGTTTCAAATAGATATTCTTGGTAAGATTATAGTACTCAGAGGATTTTAAATAGTATGCATGCTTTATATCCAACTCATAGTAAATGTGCATAATAATCAATTTGGGCATGGGATATTCACAAGCGCATGTACAATCAACTTCTTCAACTAGATCTAGTATATGGTTATAGAACTTGGGGACACAATTTACTTGTAGTGTAATGGAAACTATTGCAAGGCTCAAACTCCATATGATATTTTACTAGTAAAAGTAGATATACTACTTATTTGAAATTGTAGCTCTACAAAAATTTCAATACTTTTATAAAAAGATGCTTGCTAGGCTCAGCATCCGCCTATCCATAGAAGTTTATAAGATCACTCAGGAAAAAGGATGGTTTAATGATAAGAAAAATTGAAGTTAAAAATAAAATAGTAAAGATAAAGTTTTAAATTTGAGCTATAATGATCTAAAAACAAGGATAAGAAAAAAGGCATTGAAGCATATGTGGAAACAAATATATAACAAAAAGTAATTTTATTTGTAGCAGATTTGAGGATAATCCTTAATAAAAATACCTACTTATTTATCTACTCCTATTTCCAAATAAAGTACGGTGAAAATGGAAGCCCAATTTACCTTCACCACAATGGCAACATTTGGAATATGTTCAAAATTTTTTTTTATTGCTTGAACTTTATGTAAAGGGTTAAACTCCATATGATATTTTATTAGTGACAATAGATATGCTAGCTATAGAAATTGCAACTCTTCAAAAATTTCTATAGTTTTATAAAAAGATGCTTGCTAAGCCTAGTGTTTTCCTATCCATAGAAGTTTATAAGGTTACTTAGGAAGAAGGATGGGCCAACGATGTGAAAAAAATGGCTCCAAAAATGAAATATTTAAGATCAAGATTTAAATTTGAGCTTTAAGGATATAAAAACAATGATAAGACAAGAGGTAATGAAGGATATGTGGAAACAACCATGTGGCAAAAAGCAATTTTATTTATTTGCTACTATTTCCAAACGAATCAAGATGATAGTCACATGTGCTCATGTGGTTTCTCACTATCTATTGATTGAAATAGGGAGATAGATAAATCTTAAAAAAGAATAACACATCTATAGATTTTGTATACATCCAGTAGTAGAAGATGAAGAGCATATCTTTCTAAATTGTCCTTTCTTTAATGTTGTTAGGGTTAAATATAGTATTTAGGTAACAACTTTTTCACATGTGTTTAAGGTGGAGGTGTTAATTTTGGCTCATTTTCTTGAGGAAGTGTTCAAGACCCATCATGATCATATCAAAGCCTTATATTTAAAAATTTTTATCCTATAGATTATTTGTGGGCTCACAAGGATATAATTAAGCATTTCAATTTCCATTTCCAACTAAAGAAAATATTATTATTGCATAAAACTTTCAAAGAGAGCTAGAAGAAAATAAAATTATTTATATTTCAAATATGTTGATGTAGAAAAAATTACATAATTGTTGTAGAAAAATTTGTAGAGGTGTAGAATAAGAATTATAATTAAAAAGGATAGATGTAGGAGTGTCACATTAAGACGCTTGATCATTTGAATTAGCAAACCATTTTTCTCTACAAGTCTATTATAATGATGATTGAAACTAAAAAATTTTCATTATCTTTGCAAATACCAAGAAAAAAAATTAGAGGTTTTTTTGGGTGAAACATTAATAAGAACAAACTAGGATGAAATAAAAGAACTTGATTCTTCAAGCATCCATGGAGTTCAAACTTTTTAGACAGTATAAATTGTGTGTTAAGAATGTATGGGAAAACATATAACTAACAATCACGACAATTTTCTAAGGTTACCTAAAGTGAATGTGATGCATGCCATACTGAAAATTTTTTCCTAATCATAAGGTGTTTTAATTTGAATATTGTATACCTAAAGTAAAGTGAATTTTCTAAAATAAAAAAATAAAAAATAAGAAAATAAAGATAGATTCTACAAAGGTACATTGATTCAATTCCATAGGTTGTCTTCTAGCAAGTTATATGTTAATTTTTTCAATTTCCTCCTAGCTTGTTGTTCCACAGGGTCTTCATAATGTTAGTACCTCATAAATACAATAATATGACTTTTCTACATAACTAATTTCTTTTTATTTTGGAGGCTCAAGGATGGAAAGTTTTCAACTTCTATTACTACTTGTTCATTATTTTTGATTGATGTGTTCTTCTATCTTTAGAGAAATTTTTCTTCTTCTCTTTAGAAGAAACTCTTTAGTAAGAAATAAAAATCCATGAGGGTACTTTTGAACAAGAGCAAAGCCTGATCCTTTTTGTACCCTAGAGTTTCAGGATTGGTTATAAGGATGAAAACCTAAAAAGACATCTCCAAAATAAGTGAGATTTTTATTTAAGCTTTCTCTTTATTAATTTTATGTACTCAAAATTTTTTTATTATTATTATTTATTTTTTAGGGTCCAACACACATTCCCCACTTCCCTGACTCCACCCCCTTGAGGGCCCATCCGTTGCAACGCTATGAGAACTAGATCTATCTAAACCTACTTCAATCTCCTTATAATTTAGTCAAAAAATACAATGCTCAGTACTCTACCCACTACCCAAAATTATATGCTTGTTGCCTATATTTCAAAAAATTTCTAGCATTAAGCATTGCTAAGATGAAGAATAAAATTGCAAATATAAATTAAGGAAAAAAATTTAAAAAATAAAACACAAACCATGCAAAATGATTTCCTTGCAAAAAAAAAATAGTAGCAAGCAATTTAACATTCTAAAAATAAAATACAAACCATAGTAAGTAATCAAAAAATAATGCTCCAATTATATATCTACTACCCATCATACAAATACTTTTCAGAATTCATGCATTGCTAAGATGAAGAATAAAATAACAATTACAAACCAAGAAAAAATGAAAAATAAAATGCAAATAATGATAAGTGGTTTCTTGAATAAACAATAAGAGGTAATTAAAAAATACAATAAGATTGGTAAGAAATAGAAAAATAACATTGAAAAATTGGGATTCAACCCAAGATATTTTATATGATTGAAAGTATTATTACTAGTGCACTATCTCACTAAGTTGAAACATTATATGACAATGGTGGGATCCTTTTGAAAAGTCAAAGGAGATGGAACGGGGTTTAGACTACTCCATGACAACCTAATATACAAAACAAATGATGAGTAAGCCAAGGAGAATATTGGTATTTTTATGGGATCTTATTCATCAAGGTCTTCTTATGTTTCTCCTCAATGTTCTCTTTGTAAAAGTGAAGATCCATTTTCTCATTTTTTGTAACAACTTTCAACCATACATCAATGAAGTCATTCTTGGTAATCATCCTACCTTGTCTGCTTTATGTCTTTGCATTTGAAATTGTCTTCAATCATGTGTTCTCTACTCTATTTGAAAGCTTCAATGTGTAGTTATTTTTCAACAACAAGAGCGTAACTATAATCTCTCTTCATGTGTCAAACACCAAATTATCAAAGATTTCATTTCTAGTTAAAACATTAAGCAAAAAAGCTTCTAGTGAAAGCTAAATCATTAACTTGTTTTCTACAATATTAATTTATTTTTATTTTAAAAGCTCAAGGATGGGGAGATTTCAACTTTTGTTGCTAATGAGTGGCAAGGTACCCCTACATCCAACCATATGAATCATAGGCGTTCACATGCAATCTAGTTGAATTCCGCAAACTATAATTACTAAGTACGCTAGAGCTAAACAATGTGTACATGTTGTCCATTTGTTGTCTTCCCAGTCTCACTTGTGGAATGCAATTGTATGGTTAAGTGTGACTGAGGCGTAAGATTTTTGTTATTTTTTGTTTTTATGAAATTACTTGCCTAGAACAAAGATGAAAGTAAGAGTGATTAATTATTAAGTAAACTATGGTTTAGTCTAGCCTAACACAAGTAACCGTTCCCACTTTCCAGACACATCTTGAACTTTATGTGATCATTGCTAGGTTGTCAAACGCTAATTGTTTCTAAGCTACCAAGTGTCACACATATGTTCAAAGGAGTTATGCTTGTGTATTTTAATGATTTTCTTGATTGATGAAAATTAACTATTGCATTAATGACATTAATGTAAATTGCATAAAATCACAATATATAAATGCATAAGAAAGAAAGTCTCAAGTGCTACAAGGAATGGATCAAAGAGTTCATATTTATTGCCAACACACTGGTGTGTTTAGGTACATCAATGCTTAAATAAAGGACCATTCACACTTAGATCTCCTGCTGTGAGCACTTGGAAAATAGTCTAACTTTCAAATGGACAAACTGCAAGAGTTTTGCTACTTGACTATCAAAAACTTACTCCCAATTGATCAACTCCCAATTTTACACATTCCACCTAAACATTCTTGTGGCAGCTTTAGGATTTACCCTAAGATCACAACTCTCGAGTCGTTTCATTGAAATTTTTTCTTTAAAGACTTGTTCATTCATTCTTCCTTTATGGCTGAGATTAATTTTGTGTCAAGGATTACAGGTGGAAAAGAAATATACTATGATGTAGTAGTAGGATCCTAGTGTGGGACACATTTTTGAAAATTAACTATGAAATATCAAGGGACACTAGATGATTTATTTCTAAAAATATATTGTAGAAGCTTCTAGATGATGAACTATGAAAATTTAGATAGTGGCTTCCCTTGATTTACTTAGCTTGCCTTTTTTAGCATATTCCCTTAGATTTTTTTATTTCAAAGGACTTATCAGATTACCTCCCCTTTGCCCCATATGTACTTGTGCATTTCTTCAAATTTCTCAAGTCTGTCCTTAATTTTCATGCTACAATCTTTTTACAACATAGAACTAGTACTTGTTCTTATTTGAGAAAAAATTGATCCATACAATGGACAAATGTGACAATAGAGACGTCTCCTATTTTTGGGAGACATCTTCCTATGATTCACTTCCTCTCAACCAAGGTGTCTTCTATTCCTTGGAGACCTCCACTTTTGGGCTCTAGTTCCTAAGGCTTTCTCTTGTTAATTTAGCTTCCTCTCAATCCTTGGAGCATCTTCATTTTTCTTGTAGTGTTTGTACTTTTCCATGCTTCATTTTTCCTATAAAGTCTTTTATTTTGATAGCCATGCTTCCTTGAGTTCTTGTCCATGATGTGGAGTTCTTATTCTTTTCTATAAATACAACATCCACAAAAAAAATCCTTTGTTCTCCATTTTTCATAAGGTTTGGATATACCAAAAGGTTAATAATCTCCCCCTTTTTGATAAGGTCCAAAACCTAAGAAAATGGATGAGTATAATCATGAAAAGCAAATATAGAACAAGCACTTCTCCCCCTTTTTGGACAGTAACAAGAAATGAAATGAAATAGGCCCTCCTTCTAGTGCCAAAAGGGTTCTAATGTGTAAATTTTGGACACATCAACATCCAAAAAACTTGTTTGGGAAGACTATTGCCTAGGGTGCCTCCCGTATGGGTATGAAAACCTAAGAATAGCCTTACTTGGAGAGGGCTATGTGATCTTAGATTAGGACATTCCAAAGAAATAGCAATTATTTTTCTTTTGTTTTTCCTATATTATCTTGAACGGTTTCTTTTTTCTCTCAAATAAGTATTCTTTCTTTGGAATTCCATAATCTAAGGTCATTTAACCATTTAACATCACATAGCCCTTTGCAACTATGACTATTTCTAAGTTTTCATACCCATACAGGAGGCAACCTAGATAATAGTCTTCATAAATAAGTTTTTCTAATGTTGATGTGCCCAAAATTTATGCATCAACATACATGAACAAAAAGGATAATGCACAAAAATTATATTATAGAAAAAATATTAAAATATTAAAGGATCAAGATAGATAAATTCCAATGGTAGCCATGGTGATAATGAAGATAATGGTTCTAAGGCTCAAGTCACATGGTAGAGATTGCATGAAATCTAAAAATGAGACTATAAAGGGAAAAACCTATATCTAGAACAAAAACATCAAAAAAACATAAGCATGATATAAATGCATAAATTATTTGTTCATGAACTATCCACATAAATTATCCATACAACCTATTCACAATTCGTACAGTTGCTAATATATCCTCATCATGTACAAAAACCACATGTGTACATCATAAAAAATGAGAGCACTTGAGGATCCTAATCATTGACCCTGGTCACATCATTTGAGTCAACATAAAAAGCAACTATAGCACTAGAAACATGTTTTTTATCATCATCATCTTCATTGTTGGTGCTAGCACTAGACACATGTTGTTTATCATCATCATTTGAGGAAGGTTGTTGGATTGGAGCTCTTCATGGATGAAGCTTCACTCAAAATCAAGATGAAGCTAGTGGATTTTGCTAGGATGAAGCCTTGTGAGAGGATGAGGAAGCTCCCTTCCTTTGATGGGTTAGAGGTTCAGTAGGTCTCCACAAGGAAGAAGTCCCAAAATGCTCTCCATAGGCTTCTACTTAAAATCCATGGGAGAATCATCCTATGTGTGACATCCCATTCCTAGATGTTGTAAAAATATGTTCATACATTGCTCAATTTTTCACATTTACCACATTAATAAGCATTATAATAAAAATTTCATAAAATACATGATAAATGAATTACCTAGTAAATAAATAACTGGTACTCGAAATAGAAAAGATAAATGGAAAAATTTTATTAATAATAAATAGTGTACTATTATGCCCTCTAGGTTATCTTCCCATGCCACTTAAGCCTTAGAGGCAATTTTGCACTTCCACCATGATTAGGCTATCTAGTCGAAGGTGTGATTAGTCTATTCTTGTCCCACTTCACTTGACTCCCATCACTTGCCTTTTTAGGCTCTACATCTCCATGCCAACACAACCTCTAAACATGACCTTAAATGACATAGGTCAAACCCATTCTTGAGGGATACATGAATAATTGTAACTCCTCATAACAAGGTACCCATTCATTCGAAGGTTAATTACACTATTACACTTTGTCTCTACCTGTAAAAAGCGATGGGACATTACACTATGGATAGGAATTAGGTCTTGTCTATGTGGTTTCTTGAAGCTCCCCTTGAACATGTGCTAGTGGTGCATCATGCTTGTCTAAATCAAAGGCATTTGCAAAGACCTAGGACTGAGAAGGTCTAGTTGTTGTTGAATGTTAAGGTGGGATAGGAAGGCCTTCCTTGCAATCTAAAATGGAAGGAGTGGTGATATCCTCAAACTACTATCCATCAGGAGGAGTAGGAATCCTAGCAGCATCCAATCTCTTACAAACATAAGAGAGGTTTCGGCTGATCATCCCAAGTGTGCGAGCAAGTGGCTTGAATAGCTTCTTTAGTGAGGACCTCATTTAGCTCCCTAAAAATTTGGACCTCCTTAATAGCAAAGAGGCTTGGGATGATGATGTTAAAAGCTTATTTTGGGAATGTGGTGGCTTGATATTGGGTCTTGCTTCAACAACATGGGAGGAGCTCCTCTTCTTTGTGTACTCACTAAGGCTTCTCTTACCTTTAATCAAAGGCATATCTAAAATGGGTACACCTCTTTACTAGATCAACAAAATAATGAAGTGAGGATGTCTAAAGATCCTCTCTTTGGTGAACATGCCCAAAATGTTACAACAAAGAGCATGACCCATGTCTAAAGGTTGTCATGTAAGAAGAAAATATAGAATAAATTCTTGGGTTGGTAGCAAATAGTTATAGCTTTTCCCTTTCACAATGATGTTATACAAGATAATAAGCAATAGGATGGAAGCATCAAGGTCCTTATAACTTCTATAAATCCTCCATCTACTAAGAGACATAGAATCCCCAAAAAATGCATCACATAGTTCATCTTGGGTAATGGGAATTACACCATTTGTAAAAATATCATTCATGGAATGAATGGTACCCCTAAACACATCAACACTAGTAATCCCAAAAAGTGCATTTACTACTTGAGGAGACACCTCTACAACCAAATACCCAACCATGGAAGTAAAAGCCCCAATAGTAGCATTTGCAATGACTATATTATTATAAAATTACCTAATGAGAATTTCAGGTACACAAAAATTCATAGAGATAAATGTGAATCAATTTAAAGCTTGGAAGAAGATCATCAATTCATTTTTCCTACACTATGGGAAGGAAAGATAACACTTAGAAATAATGAAAATGGTTTGAGTTACCTCAAATCGGTGCTGGGTGCTTATTGAAAAAAATTAAGGGTTGTAGGTGGTGGAAGCGCTAGAAGATGCTCTCTTAGATTTCTTCTTTGGCAGTGCCCTAGACATAGTAACCTTCTTGTTGGTCATGGATGCAAAAATTGTTGTTTTTGGTAGGGCACTAGTCATCTCTCATTGGTCATCTCATTGAAAATGAGTTAAAAAGAAGGATTTGTATTTATATAATTGCATCAAACATGGGTCTTTGATGAAAAAGTAGATGTCTCTTTTGAAAGATAGATGTCTCCTCCATGCCTAAAACTATAGGTAGACGTCTCTGCCACATTGAAGAAAAACTCAGGTAGACATCTCCTTTCATGAGTCGATGTCTTTAGGTAGACGTCTCCTTTTGAATGTATACATCTCATAGGAGATGTCTTTAGGGAGATGTTTCATCAAGATGTGAATCAACAAGATAAGGCATAGGGATATCTACCAAGGTTTATAGTCTCAATAGATACTTACAAGGAATTAAAAAATTACCTCTACTTGCCCTCCTTATTGATGAAAAGATGAGATCACCTAAGAAGATTGAAAGAGAGATTCCTTTGTTAAGGTACCTCTTCTTGCATCACCTTTCTTTATTTTCAAGGATTTCCTTCCTTTCACAAAGTTGCTAGCGAGGATATTTTGACTATCATTTTCTTTTCTTTTGATTCTCCATATCTTCTTAGGTTTCTAATCCTTTTGAGTTGTCCTTTTTTTCTTGTCGTCTTATCTTATAAATGGAAAATTCATTCCAAAGACTATGAGCATAGAATCATTACAAGAATTCCATATTAAGCAAGACTAAATTGTAAGACAAAAAATTAAACTAGAATTTTTATAAGATAAATATCCAAGGGAAATTATTACAAGTTATTTTATAAATCTTCATAAAACCAATTATATTAATATTATGAACATAAGAAATGCTCTAGACACTTATTCCATCATGTTTGTTCTAGACAAGCCATAGATAATTTTTGACTTCTCATACACTATCCTTATCAACTAACAAGAAAAGAGATAAAGACTTACCTTGACTTATCATGCCTGCTGATAAATTGCGAGGATTAATGGAATTTGAGATGAGGTCCCCTATCACAAAGTACCTCCTCACCCTTAGGTTCTCTTTCATTAGATTTTACATGTGATATATCTATTTGTTCATGTTCCTTGTGATAGAAATTTGGATAAATTTTTGCATTATTTTCAAGACTTCACTTTCCTTCATTATCAGTCATTGGTACCTACACAAATTCCTTACCAAAGCCCTTTTGACAAGACCAAAAATTTATCTTATTTGGATTATCATAGTTAAGAGTTTGCATAACACCATAATTTTTACATATAAATGTAGTCTCATCCTCATGATCAAAATTATCAAACCTTACTATGCTTGACTTTGAGCTTGAAACTTCACGTGTTGCTTCCTCTAAATTTTTAGGCTAATTTTTAGGAATTTTCTCATCTTGAATTTTGCTACAATCCTTATTATAAGAGGTTAGTTGTTGAATCTCAACTTTCATGTTTGAGATCTCTTTTATCATTTTTGCATGAATAGCATTTAACTTAGAAAGTATTGGTTTTTTTTCCTTTCTAATCAAATGATGTAAAAGAAAAATTTCTTTTTTAAATTCACTATACCTCTTGGCATACTTACCATCTTGTTTAGCCACATGTGAGGAGTTTTCATTAGTAAGTGCCATGCATATGAGATGTGAATCTTTGGAAGAATTACATGCTTCTTCTTCACTTTTCTCACCATCATCCCAACTTGTATAAAAGTTGGTCTTTCTTCGTTCCTCATAATTGGATCTATTCCTTGGCTATAACTTGCTATCACTTGGATCACTAGGACATTCGAAGGCCATATGGCCTCTTCCTTCACAAACGGAAAATTCTATAGAAGAAAAATCTAGATAAGAAGAATTTAAAAAATTTATTTCTTTCTCTACTTTTGAAGAAATTTGGTTTTTGCTATTGTTGAGATGCCCCTTTTTTTCTTCTTGTAAGAAGTCATTGTAGTCTCCTTGAGAGAACAACAATCTTATCTTCATTTTTCTCCTCTTGTTCATTGACATCCTTCTACTTGGAGGTAGTTTTTAGAGAAATAGGTCTTTCTTTAATTGCTTCTTCACTTATGAGATTCATTTCATAGGGGATAAGAGCACTTTGAAGTTCCTCAAATTTTAGAGTTAAGAAATCTTTGATTTCCTCCATGGTTATGATCTTAGGTCTAAACTCTAGTTGAAGAGTTCTGATCATTTTGATAATTACATCACTTTTTAGTAGATCCTTTCATGTTCCTCTAATTGCTACAACAAGATCATTAGCTCTAGAAAAATAATCTTTAATTTTTTCACCTTCTCTCATTTTTAGTTTATCGTATTCACTTTGTAAAACTAACAATTTTGATTGCTTAATACTAGAGGTTCCTTCATAAGTAGCTTCTAAAGTTTGTCAAATCTGTATGGTCATTTTACATCTTGATATCCTATTAAATTTGTATTTATTCAATGCACAATATAAACAATTTTTTGCTTTTGAATCAAACATGAACTTATCCTTTTCCTCTTGAGACCATTCATTGCAAGGCTTGATGATGCTAGTGGTGCTATTAACAGGTGAAGTGTAGCCTTTCAAAATTGACTTCCATACTTCAAAATCCATGGATTCAAAGAACCCTAGAATTCTGGCTTTTTAATAAGTGAAGTCAAATTCATTGAACATTGATGGCTTTGTGTAAGATGTCTGCTCCATTGTTCACTTTTGAAGTTGATGATGAAACAAAGAGTACCAAGCTTCAATACCACTTGTGAATCATAGAACTTAAAAGGGGAGGGATGAATAAGATCCCCAAATCGAACCTTTATAAAAGAAAGCATACACATGAGTTTACATGGTTCTTTAACTTGGTTACTCCATATTTGGAGGGTAGATTGTAGCACACCTTTAGACTTTTTTTCTATCAAAATGAGGTTGAAGGATCCACATCCTTTATAGTCTTCAAGCCCTACTTTGTAGTGTTGTACTGCAACACCAATCACTCAACCCTACAAGGTCCCATCAGGCTTAGAAATTTGATTTCAAGGCTTCCACAACCTTTATAATCTTGAGCTCTATGCTGGAGTGTTGTATAGTAGCACCAACAACTCAATCCTATAGGATCCCAACAAGCTCAAGCACATCAACACTGTAGGGTAACAAGAACAAGAACTATAAGGAAGAATTACAACTCAATTTGCTGATCCTTGTATAGCTAGGTATAGCACACTTTACAATGCCAAAATGATAAGACAATGAAGAGAAACAGAGAATTCAATGATGGAAAATGGTTATACAATGAATACAACAAGGCTTGCAGATTTCCCAATGCACATCAAGTCTTCTTATAGTTACTATGTTTCTAAAGCCATCTTGAAACTCATGAAATGACTAGCTAATGTTCATGCAAAACGTCTTTCTCATGCTTGAGATGTCTCTCTGAGTTTTCCTTCAATACTGAGAAGACGTCTTTGTTTCTTGAAAGACATCTTTCTAAAGTTTTCATTCTAGAGGACATATTTGTCTTATAGAAGAAGTCTTTTAGAACTTGGTTTGCATTCTATAAAGACATTTTTTCCTCATGAAAGACATCTTTTTCTGGGAAATATGTCTTGTTATTTCTAAGGACATCTTTATCTAGGTTCACTCCAATTCTGCCAAGACATCTACTATTTCCTAGAGACATCTTTCTTCCACTTTCTTTGTCTTTTGAAATCATCATTCCTTGTCCATAGCCTTGATCTTTTGCATGCTTTGATAATGATAACTTTGCTTGCACAATATCTAGTTCTTGTCCATGTTCTTTGAAATTCTTGCATGTTTTTTTTGAAAACCATGTGGATGACCTTCTTTGAGCTCTAAACATTTTGTTCCTTGTCATCTTTAACTCATCTTAGTTTCCCATGTACTGAGTTGTACAAACACAATAACCACATAGCCATGCAAACAAACTTTGACTCCATTTTACTTAACATTTTAGATACATCAAAACATACCAAAAGGTTCATAAGGTTAACTATGTTGGGCTAGCATAGTCCCTAGTAGGGCCTAGTGTATTCACAACAAAAGTGCCATTTTTTGCTTCAAAATAGCTCCAAAATGACCTCCTCATGTACCCAAACTCTTCCAACAACCCTGTAGCCACACATCATGGCCTGCTAAGGCCTAAAATTGGCAAAATCTAACCCTGCTTAACCACCATTAGCTAATTTTTTTCCATATGTATTTCATTTTCATAGATTTGACTTTATTTTTGGCCTTTTGTTGCATTGTTTACCTTCTTTCTCATCAGTTTACTTTATATAGCCTCCATATAACTTTCTATTTTATCATGTTCATCATATTTTCTCTCTTATGACCATTAATTAACCTTATATGGCCTTTATTTAATTCCATTGGTCATTATCTATATCTTATAGCCTTAGTTGACCTTGTTTTTATTTTTTTTGTCATTGAAATAGCATATGTTTGCACGTTTACTAAATCATTTTAGCATTGTTTACTCATTTTTACCCAAGTACCAATTAATGTTGATAAGTGGCAAGGTACCCCTATGTCCAACCATACAAATATGAGCATTCACGCACGATCCAGTTGAACTTCGAGGATTAAGTGCTTATGCATTTATGCAGAACAAGGATGACTTATGTAGTCATTGTCTTCCTAAGCTTACTTGTAAGGTACAATTGTATGGTTAAGTAAACTCGAGGTATATGATTTTTTTTTTGTTTTTTATACTTTCTATCTTGGTCTCCTAAGTGTGGAATGAAATGATTTAGTTAACTAATGGGTTTTTTATAACTCTAATGTTGTT
This sequence comes from Gnetum montanum, assembly GCA_015680685.1. NCBI lineage: Eukaryota > Viridiplantae > Streptophyta > Gnetopsida > Gnetales > Gnetaceae > Gnetum > Gnetum montanum. The sequence continues at coordinate 47,937 of MNCI01020067.1, forward strand.
TAAATCCTAACACTAGCATCCGTTCCCACTCTCCAGAAACATCCTCAATCAGTGTAACACTACTGGGATTACCAAATACTAGTTGTTACTAGGTTACCCAGTGTTTCACGTATGCTCGAAGTGATCATGCTAAGTGTGATAATTCGTTGATAATTAAAAATTCTATAGAAACAACATTGATTAACTAATGAGAGCATCAAATAACAACAAATAACATTAAATGCAATAGTTAAACTATTTTGAACATTGCAAGGTTTATCACAAAGTTTGTCTTTATTTCTGGACACAAGGTGTGCTTAGGTACACAATGCTCGAATACAAATCTATTCACTCTATGACTCCTACTGTAGGCACTCAGAAATAATTCTAACTCTGGAAGAGAAAAATTGCAAGTTTGGTTAAAGGACTGAAAAATTACTACCAAAACCAAGCGCTCTTATCTCTTATTTATAGACAACAAGATAGGCTTCGACATTGCATGTCTGATGTCACTTGGCCAATCTGATATTGCGTATCCGGTATTGGGGGTTCGATATCAGGTCACTTATTTGGTAACTCATCATACCCCCACTGATGAGTGGCGAGGTACCCCTACACTCAACCATACGAATAGGAACGTGTACACGCGATCCGGTCAAACTCCGTAGACTAAATGCCTTAATGCCACAAGGAACGCTTGGGGTGAATCATTCGTTGTCTTCCCAGGCTTGCTTGTATGTGTCACGGTATATGGTTAAGCAAGTCTGAGGTATGTGATTTTTTTGGTATTTTTCAGTTTATATCCTAAGCTATGAGGGAAAGGGTTGAGAAACTAACTAACTCTAACTAATGTCCTAAGTCTAAATGAACTAGCGTCAGCATCCGTTTCCACTTATTGGACACACCCTGAATTATGCAACTATGGCTACCAAACGCTAATCGTTACTGGGATCACCACACGTAACACAAGTGCTCGAAGTGGTCGTACTGAGGCACCTATTTAGCCTAAGTGTGATAAGCAGCCGATTCCTTGGCTAGCCGTACACACCCGTGGATGCTCGTAGCCAAGTCGTACTTATCACACCTTCTAGCCTAGCGATGAGCAGCCGATTCCTTAACTAGCCGTACACATTGGACTACTACTGGGATTACCAAGCG
>MNCI01020067.1:55226-117456 GCA_015680685.1 Gnetum montanum
TACTCGTGCGCACTAGGAAAGCAATAAATAACAATAAAATAAAACCATGTACTGCAAGGTTTATCCAATCAAGTTCATCTTTATTGCCGTACACAACTTGTGTTCAGGTTACAAAGTTGCTCGAATAAAGAGCCATTCACTCTAGGACTCCTACTGTGGGCACATGGGAAATTAATCTAACTCTGGAGTGTTCAAACTGCCAGAGCTTCGCTACTTCTAGTCAGGATTGGGAAATGAAGGGAGTGCTGCCTCTTATTTATAGATATGGCGGCGGACCGTGATATCGCGTACGCGATATCGCAGGGGATGCGATATCGTAGGGGATGCGATATCGCGGCGGCCATATCGTGTCTCATCACCCACGATGGAATGAAAAATCATCCTCGAGTTCCTTAAAAAATATTGGAAAGGTATGGGATATTTAACTAAATGACAACTAACAGTGACATGGAATGATAGACTCAAAGTGCCTGGTGAATGGATCGACAACAATATAACAACATTGATGTTCATAACCATTGTGGTGAACACTGTACATAGTTGACATCTAGACCCTCATTTGACATCTTGAAGAGAGAGAGAGAAAAGAAAATGAGGCATGTTGTTGCCGATGTTAAAAATATGCACACTGTTGTTTGTCTATGGCCATATGACTAAGCTTCTTCCTTGCATAAATACTCTTCCTCCAGTCCATCTTGAGTGCTCGCTCCTATCTAAGTCCATTGTTCATGTGATCACCATCTACACATATAACACAATCATGACTTAGCAAGGATAGATAAGATATAATGTAGTTGATACCTTGCCTCAATATGAAGCACATTGGCTAGGTTGTGGGTATGGCAGATATTGGGTTAGAGGCTTGTAACTAATGATCACCCAAGGTGTAGGGGTGAGATAAGTAATGGAATGAAAAAATTTGTGATAGGCCCCCATGACTAAGAGCAAACCTTCAATAGCAATAGCATGGAAAATGAAAGAAAAAGGAAGATAAGAGAAATAACAACAGTGAAGCTAATAAAAATGCATAGAAGGGAAGAGAAAAAATGAGAAACGAGAAATAGTTGATTGTGAGATATGTTTAAGGGAAAGAACTTAACAATTGCACCAAAAAGGAATGCTAGTGGGTCCTTCCCAAAGTAGGTTCATGCCCTTTATGCCCTGACAAACCCACAAACCAAAGATTCTATAGGCTCTAGGAATGACATATGGAAACAATAGTTAAGAATTCACCCATAAGAATTTACCAAAGAATAACAATGTGTCGACCAAGATATAGACTAATCATAAAATTGGCAATGAGGTAGAATACGTGAAGTAATACAGAAAGAGAAGAGAGAATGGAATGAAATCCAAAAATTAAGGTTGTGTAAAGTCCCTTGTGTATTATGTGGTTAATGTGACTTAATAAAATTCAGTCCAAATCTAGATTAAAACTAACCACATCCAGTGACCTCACATCAACGCACTTGACCAATCCATCCTCCTGAAGCAACAAGAATGCTTCCACAAAGCAACCACCATCCCAAAAAGAGAAGAATAGAGAAGCAAGAAGTGAGAAAGGGATTTAGTTAGAGGGAATCTTCAGGCATGGGTAACATTTCTTTCTAATGCCATAACCAGTGCTTGTAGCCCATGTTCCTTTATTATGTCTAAGGGGTATGCTTTGAATTTCCACTAGTTTTTTTTTATGAGAACCACACCATGCAAAGATTTATTTGATTCATTCAACTTCCTGATATTAGTCAATAGTGGAATGGTGGAAATCTTATGAAAAAAATCTAAGTACCCAAGAGAATAGCCAACACAAATGCGTCGAATCCCCTTGAAGTCATACCCTTTTCAATCCATTTGAATCCTTCCTTGGTTTGAAGAATACTAAGCAACAAATTCATTAATAGGTTTGATTAGAAAAAGAGACAGTACATTTCCAAAACAAAGGGAGACCATAAAGTTGAATGGATGAATGGATGACGTGGATTCACTACCCATTTTATCAAAAGAAACCATATCTTAGCATCAACATTAAAATTCAAAGGTAAAAACCAAACATTAGTAATCAACACCATCATAATACAACCCACCATCATGAGCACTTATTATGTGATGAGTGAGAACAAATTAAACAAAATGTAATAGAGAAAGAAATAGTAAAAATGTTAATGATGGTGTAAAATAAAAACAAGTAAAGATGAAAAATGTGTAAAAGGAAAAAGACAAAAGAAATAGACTTAAAATAATTAGCATTAGTGGCCATCTCCCCCATGACTGAGTTGGAAGGAGGAGATCCAAAATAATGAGTAGGGTTGTCCATTAATAGTGGTAGTGTTAGTACTGGCTGTTTTGGGCTCATGAAAAGGTTTGGTTTGCTAGATGTTGATCAGTAATTTCTTATTAGGGCTTCCAGGTTTATAGATCATCATGGTCCCTGAAAAAAAAATTTCATGAATGATATAAGGTCCTTCCCATAGCATTTAAAATTTAGTTTGTTGTGGCGCATGTGCAGGATTCCAATAAAGAGCCCTATCTCCTGGTTGGTATTTTACTTTTCTAATTCTTAGGTCATAACGTTGTTTGTTAAAGGCCTTTTGTAGTTCATTGGATGATGGGGCAGGTAATCAATTTTCATCAAGCAAGTTAAGATTCATTAACCATTATTTCTATGCTAGACTAAGGTCAAGGTTAAGGTCACATTCTGTAGATAATGTACGAAGATCAACTTGGATAGGAAGTGTTGGAAGTTTATTGTACACTAACTCATAGGGAGAATAGCTTATAGGGAGTTTCCATGTGGAGCAGTAAGGCCAAAGGGCATCATTCAGTTTGCTTCTCCAGTCTCACCTATATTTACTAATGGTTCATGTCAAAATTTTTGTGATTTCCCTATTGGTGACTTCAGCTTGACCATTCCCTTGAGGATGATATGGTGTAGTTAGTTTATGCTCAACTCTTAAGCATTGCATCAACTTCTAAAAAGTCACACCTGTAAAATGTGTACCATTATCAGAAATAAGTGCACAATGCATGTCAAACCTGTTTACGATTTGTTGTTGAACAAATTGTGCAATGATAGATGATGTACAATCGATAACGGTAGCTGCTTCTACCCATTTTTTAAAATAATTAACAGCAAGAAAAATGTATGCTTTTCTATTAGACATTGGTGTAATAGGCCCCATAAAATAAATAACCCATATGTCAAAAGGTTCTAAGGGTTGAATCCATTATTGTGGATCCTCCATTCTAGTAGTCATTCCCCCATTACATTGGCAACACTCACAAAATTGGATGAAATGATGGGTGTCCCAAAATAATGTAGGCCAATAATATCCTGTAAGCAAGATTTTAATGGTTGTTCGTCCCCCAGTGTAATGACCCCCACAAAGGCCCTCATGAGTGTCTTGGAGAACTTGCAATTGATCTACATCAAGAACATACCATCAAACCAAGCCATTGGAACACACCTTGTAAAGGTGTCCATTGATTTCCATGAAATGTTTGACTCGGTGGAGAAACTGTTGTCTTTTTCTAATGTCTAGACCTTGTGCTATTTCTTATGTGAGAAGATAAGTAAGAATGCTACTATACCAAGTTTTATCTGTGGGTGATTAATTGTTTATTACACCTACAAAGAGGAGTTCATTAGGGAAGTGATTAAAAATTGGGTATTCGTCCTCTTTGTTATCCCATCACAACTGACATAAATGATCGACAACAACATTCTTGATGCCTTTACAATCTATTATCGTGAGATCAAACTGTTGCAAGATCACAAGCCATCGTATGATGTGAAGGCTCACCTTTGGTTTATTCATAAGGAATCGAATGGCACTACGATCTATGTGTACAAATACCTTATAGCCTAATACATAGTGCCTAAATTTCTCTAGTGCAAACACCACAACCATTAACTCTTTTTCTATTGTGGTATAGTTGAGTTGTGCACCAACAATGCTTCGACTTGCATAGTGGATGTAATAGGGACATTCTTGATCATCTAATTGTGTAAGTATAGCTCCTAAAGTAAAATTGGACGTGTTAGTCATTATATGGAATAGTCTGGACTAGTCAAGAGCTTGTAGAATGGGTGTTTCTATGAGCTTTTACTTTAAGGTTTGGCAAGCTAACTCACATTCCTTGGTCCATTCAAAGGGTATGTCCTTCTTCGTTAATTCTACCAATAGTTTTGCAATCTTCAAAAAGTTCTTGATGAAACGTCTATAATAGCCAATATATCCAAGGAATGATTAGACATATTTTATAGTTTCAAGTTGATGAGTGATTTCTTGGATGACTTTAATTTTTTTAGGATCTACCTCTATCCCTGTTTGTGAAATTTTATGCCCTAATACAATGCCCTGTTGGACCATTAAGTGGCTTTTTTTTACCAATTGAGCCTTAGGTTTGTTTCAACACATTGTTTTAGCACTTGCTCTAATTGGTCTAATGCTTGTTCAAATTTTTCTCCATAGGTGGAGAAATCATCAATAAAAACCTCCACACCATTCCCTATTTGTATTGAAATATACTAAGAACCAAATGTTGAAATGTTGCTTCAGCATTGCACAAGCCAAACAACATCTGCCTATATGCAAATGTTCCCCAAGGACTTGTGAATGTAGTTTTGGCTTGGTCTTCTAGTGTTATTTGGATTTCATTGTACCCACTATAACCATCCAGAAAACTATAATAACAATGCCCTACAATGGTATCTAAGACTTGGTCAACGAATGGTAATGGGAAGCGATCTTTAAATGTTACCATGTTTAATAGCCTAAAGTCTATACACACCCTTCATTTGCCACCTTTTTTAGGAATAATGACTCATGGACTAACCCATTTACTGTTAGCAATGGGATAGATGAACTTGGCCTTCATAAGTTGTTTAATTTCTTCCTTAACTACTTGCTTAAGCATTGGATTTAGTCGTATTTATGGTTGTCGTCGAGGCTTCATACAGGGGTTAGTGTAAATTATATGTTGGCATATCCTAGGATCTATTCCAATTAATTCAAAATATGACCAAGAAAAGGCTTTTGACCATTTTTTTATCATCTTCAATAGTCCTTTTTATTAAGGAGTGAGCTTAGCAATAATGATTACCAGTTTTCCATTCTTGAGAAATGCATACTTCATACTGGTGGGCAACAGTTTTAATTCGAGGGGCTCTTGCTTAAACTCATCAAGGATTTCCAACTTCCCTTAGTTGATATCTTCAGTGTTAGTATTTGGAAGTTGGTGATGGACTTGCTCTAATGCATCTATGCTATCGATGTAGGCACAAGTCAAGATCTTAGTTGGTTCCATGTATAAAGTTGAATTGCTCTCTAGGTTAGCTGTCAGCCACTAGGTTCTTTCCTCCACAAAGATAGTGGTGATAATGTCCTCCACTAGTCCCAATGGAATAGTGATGAACTAGTCGACCAACTCTAAATGAATGTTATTCTTCTTTAGCGAACGTAGGTTCTAGGCTTTATACATTTCTTGGGAGATCAAGTTAACATTAGAATTTGAATCCAAAAGAGCTTTACAAGGCTTGTTTCTAGCTATTTGCAAATAAATTAGAGGACTTCCAGGATCAGAGAATTTCCTAGGAAGATGGCTAGCTTTAATCCAATCAATGATGGCATGAGTTAACATGGAAGTGTGCATTGAGTATGATTTTTTATTTAAAGGAAGCTCTGAAGATCCAAATGATGATAAGGAATTTGGATAATTAGTCGCTTATGGCTGTAAGGACTTGGTTGGATTGTTGGTTCTAAAGATAGGTCTCCTCTTTAATTGATTTTCTAAACCAATAGTAGGTTGAAGATTGATAGCCCTTGTAGCATTATGTTTTTGTGACTGGGTAGGAAGCTCATCCTCCATAGTTGGAGAAAGTGGTAATGGAGTTGAGGGTGGAAGAGATGCAGACAGATGACAAGGGTAGTGCATATGTGAAGCATCACCCCTAGAAGAAGAAGAAGTTCTATAGCACTCGAGGGTCTGGTAGTGAGGTTGAAGAGTGTCATGACTAGTAGAGTCACGTGGAGAGATCAACTGCTAAACATAATACTTGTATGGATCAAGTTGATGGTAAGGGTACTCTTGACATGGTAGTGGCATTTCCCATGACTATGGGTGTTGACACTATTGATACTATTCATTCAGTTATGGTGGAGCTCCACTTGGATAATATGTCAAGGGTTGGTGGAGCTGCCTTGGGTCACCTTGAGGATAAGGTAACCTTTTATGTGTTTGTCATCGGTTTAATTGTGGGTTTAGTGCATATATCCCAGACTCTTACAAATGTGACACTACTGAGCAACATCCCTTAGGATGGTTATATTGGAATCTTACATCCACCATCATTGTCTGTGTTTGAATCCATACAATGAAGGCAACCTTGCCCTTCCCCTTTTTACGTGCATACTCACCTTCTTCTTTTTTCCTTCTCTCTCAGTCACTACTTTATTCTCTAAACTCCTCTACTATTTTTAGAACAGTTTGAAATTTTTTATCTAGGGAGTTCCACATTTGATCCACCTTTCCCGATACTTCTAATGCAAATTTTTGAATGGGCAAAGTCTTCCTATTCACCATCTCTTCAAGTGATGAATCTTCTCATCTTCGCAAAATCTAACTTCCTTCTTTCAAAGGGAAAGACCTCTATTGTACTCCTCCACACTTTCTCTTTTCCTCAACTCATCTTCCTCCTTGGAAAATCACTCCAACAATATTTGTATTTGATGGACTTTAAGCTTGAATAGCCTTCCTTGGGCATAAGTCCCAAGGGTTCTTCATGTTTCATACCTAAGCCCATCTACAAGATGGCGTAGGTTTTCCTTTTCTGAGTAACCATGGCTAGGTCAACGATGTAATAATGAATCATATTGACCAATGGTAGCATTCAAGCATTTGTGTCCTCCTTGTTTCCATCCTTAGATTTGCTTACGTAGGTTGGACACTTGGGAGTACATTTGATACTTATCATTAATTAGCTCCAACATGGTACTCCATCGATGAATGGATTCTAGTTCTAAGGACTGGTACTAGCATTTTTCTTCCTTGATCAGTGTCCATGAAAAAAACTTTAGCTTTTGCCACTTATTTTCTATATTCTACAAGGCACATGCATCGTGGAGTGCTTGTAAATGGTTTTGAGGATCAGCATTGTATCCCCCTTCAAATCATGGGATGTTATTCATGTCTAGTCTTTTGATCCTACTATCTTTTTGGTGCCTTTTTGGAATCCTAACAACCTTTTCTATATTTAACATAATTTGGGTGGTGAGTAGGGCTTCATCATGATCATGCTGCCTATGGTGTTTATGATGCTTATGTTGCTCCCTACTCTCCCTTTCTTTGTGATGTGTCTCTCTAGAATGCCCTCGCCCCCTTTCTCTACTATTTTTTCAATGATTTCTATTTCACCTATCATTGTCCTCATGGTCTCACCCTTTACAACTGCATTTAGATCCCAAAGGAGAGGAGGAAGACAATGATGAAGGTGAAGAGAAAGGAGGACTGGCACCATGTTGGTTCCTACCACCTTCTCTTCGGTGGTCGATGCCTCAATCATAGTTACGATCATAATGTCCATCATTATCATGCATTTATGTTCCTTTTCCAAACCTTTTATCTCCATTAGTACTAGAACCTAGGTTATGAATACTTGAGTGAAGATTCTGACACCCAATTCCTTGATCAAAGTCAAAGAGAGGAACATCATTTTGTGGAAAATCTTCCAAGACAAGTTCACCACCATTTTTTTTACCTAGGACATATAGGACCTTCCCCTTCATGTATTCTTAATGTCTCTCCTATTGTAGATCCCTCTGGTGTTGTGCCTCCATGGATCGATAATCTCTCGAATCTTGTTCATGCACAACGTACTCTGACTGTAAGTGCTGCATACTAATTCATGTGAGAGTATGAAGAAGCATGCCTGGGATTGAGCAATCGAGAGGTAACACTATGTTACCTTCTAAATTACACCATTGCAATTTTTCATCCTAGTGGAGGATAAAGGTAAAGTCTAGTACATACTCATCAGGATGAGTGTATACCATGCAAAACTATTGGGACACTGGCAGATCATCTTGTGTACACCACCTTTGATTCTTCATGGTATCAGACCTAGTTGGTGAAGCACTCTCATAAAAACAAGGATACATGATTGATTACTCAGTGTGTGGTACTCTTTTTCGATGATTGTAGGATAGTTAACCTTAAGGGTTCGTTTCAATGATGGAAGGATTTCCTAAGTTCTAATTAGTGCACAAACAACAAAATCCCCGACAACAATGCCAATGATGAGTAGCAAGGTATCCCTACGCTCAACCATACGAATACGAGCACTCACCCCATGATTTGGTCGAAATCTGAGGATTAAGTGCTTATTCACCTACGTAGAACAAGGATGAGTTATGCAGTCATTGTCTTCCCAAACGTACTTGTAAGGCACAACTGTATGATTAAGTAAACTCAAGGTATATGATTTTTTTATGTTTTTTATATTTTCTATCTTAGTCTCCTAAGTGTATGGAATGAAAAGATTTAGTTAACTAATGGGTTTTTTGTAACTCTAATGTTGAATGAATCCTAACACCAGCATCTATTCCCACTCTCTAAACACATCTTAAACCAGTGTAACACTACTGGGATTACCAAACTCTAGTCATTATTGGGTTACCCAGTGTTCCACATATGCTCAAAATGGTCATGCTAAGTGTGGTAATTCATTGATAATTAAAAATTCTATAGAAACAACATTGATTAACTAATGAGAGCATCAAATAATAGTAAATAACATTAAATGCAAATAGTTAAGCTATTCTAAATGTTGCAAGGTTTCTCACAAAGGTCATCTTTATTTCAGGACATAAGGTGTGCTTAAGTACATAATGCTTGAATAAAGATCTATTCACTCTATGACTCCTACTATAGGCAATCATAAATAATTCTAACTCTGGAAGAGAAAAATTATAAGAGTTCAGCTAAAGAACTAAAAAATTACTACCAAAACCAAGCGCCCCTATCTCTTATTTATAGACAACGAGATAGGCTTCAACATTGTGTGTCTAATGTTGCTTGGCTGATTCGATAGTGTGTATCCAATATTAGGGGTCCAATATTGGGTTTCTTATTTGGTGACTCATCAAATGTGCTTATGATTGCTATGCAATATTGAAGTATGGACACCTAGAAGCAAATTGCCTTACCTTTGAGCCTAAGGGGGCCTCATGGTGATGTTGAATGATGTATTGATCCTAAATATTTAGATCTTAAGCCTGATTGTCTTGTAAACCACATAGCCTTAATTAAAAAACCTCTAGAATGGCATAAAAACCTAGGTAAAACCCTTAATCTAGAGGCTAGTGACATAACTGAGGACTCTCTAGTTGAGGTTCTTGTCATAACACATAGTGGTAAGGAGAAAACCCTTAAACCAAGTTCCTCATTGAAACCTCAACAAGCTCAAGACATCACGAAGATCCTATAGGATAACATTAAGGCCTTTGCCTAGTCATATAAAGATATGCTAGGCCTACATCCATGGCTATTCTAGCACAACATCATACTTGATCCTAGCATTAAACTAGTTAAGTAGAAAGTGTGCAAGATTAGAAAAAATTTATCCTTGGTAGTTTGTGATAGAATCACAAAGCTATACCAAGCTGATTTCATTAGAGTTGTTAACTATGTAGATTGGATATCCAACATCATGGTAGTCCCTAAGAAAAATGGGAGTATCCATATTTGCATCAATTTCCAAGATCTAAATAAGGAAATCATTAAGGATGACTTTCCTTTGCCCAGTATTGATCAACTTGTTAATACTATGACTAGGCATGCCCTATTATCCTTTATGGATGGGTTCTCAAGATATAACCAAGTTAGGATCAACCTAGAGCACCAACTTAGCACAACCTTCATGATCCCTTGGGGGATCGTTTGCTATATCATGATGCCTTAAGATTGCAGAAGCAACCTATCAGAGCCATGATGTATATTTTTAGTGACTACATGTTAGGATTGCTCAAAAATTATGTAGATGATATAACTTATAAGTTCAAAATGGTCGGTGATCATGCTAGTGACCTAGACCTTGTGCTTAAACCATGCCTTAAGTTTGAACATAGATTTGATCCTAAGAAGTATGTCTTTGATGTTAAAAGTAGTAAGATGCTTGGCTTTGTAGTATTAGAATTAAGGATATGTGTCAATCCTAATAAGGATAAGGCCATCTCCAACTTGGTAGTGCTAATCTAGAAGCATAGGCCACTACTTTTCCATTCTACATAAGAGCACCACCTAAACCTTCTCTTGAAGCATCTATGTACACATCATAAGGTTTTCCAAGAATTGATGAGTTTAAGATAGACATAGAGATTAATCTATGCCTTAGTTGCTCAAAAGCCTTCTAACAAGTAATTGACTTGTTTTTGCAAAAATATTCTATACACTCCTACAAGGATACCTCTATGAACTAAGTGTCAAAATACTTAACACATAGTTGTAAATGGTTTTTGGATCAATATATTTGTTAATAAATCAACAAGTATGAAATGAATGGGTACCAAAACTTCAATTAAATATGAACTTAGCCTACTACAGGGAAACAAGGAATGTTAGGGATATGATGAAAAAAGTGAAATTTTAATGTTAAGAATGACTCAGTGCAAATTGGTAGGAAAAGTAACCAAGTATAAATTGTTGGAAATTAGCCAAGTATGGAATGAAGAATGACCATGGAATAAAATATAAGTATAAAATTTATAAAAAAAAAAGCATAAAATATGGAAATATTAAGACTTTGATTATAAATAAAATGATCTTAGATTCCTCCCCAAAAATTGGAAATTTTATCCTAAAAAATAGCTCAATATAAAATGCTAAAAAATTGACTAAGTATATAATGTAATATGAAAGATAGAATAAATTCTAAATGTATAATATGAGTAAATGGATATAAAATAATAAAAATGAAGTGTCATGATGTGGTAGAAAGGTGCTACATCCCTTTCCAAATAATAAATTCCTTATTGATAAATTACAAAGTGTTTATCTCATATGGAGGATCAAACTACAAGCAACAGGGAAAAATGTATGTGTAATGAAATAGATAAAAAAGTTTAAATGTTAATCAAAATATAAATTTGAAGGATAAAATTGAACCTTTGGAAGGTTAGGATATGAATGAGAAAGCTATAAGCTAGCAACACTTGTGAACTCTTGATAATTTCATTAAAGTACTAATTCTAAACTACAAGACCTTTTTTGAACCCCTCAAGCCAAGAGATTAGAGGTAGATGTTGATTTTACAACATGAATATTGGTGATTAGACGATGCTAGCACTAAAAGTACTAATGCTAACATCAATCTTAACATTGGTCATCTTTGGTCAAATGCTTGATATTCTATCTAGGAATTTTAAGCTTCTAAGACATTATTGCACCTTTTAATTGATGTCAAAACATATTGAAATGGTGTCAAGATTTCATGAAATTGGAAGAAGATGTCAGATGCTGAGCTTAGTTGTTGTATTTGGACATTGACAATATAAAAAATGTTAATGCTAATATGAATTCTAACGTCAATGTCAACATTATCTAAACACTTGAAAAAAATTTTATTACTCTTTTAAATCTCACCAAAAAATTTCCTAAGACACTTGAATTACATTGAAATGAGCCAAAATGATGTTAAGGAAATAATAAGAAATTCAAAAAGCTCTGGGATGAACTAAAATGATGATTATGAAGGTAAATGATATTTTTACAAATTCCAAGAGTGTCAATGCTCATGCTTACTGCTATTTTTAGCTAATTTTCCTAAGTTAGATTTTTAGGTTTATAAGAATTCCATTTGACCTCTAGATTGATATTGAAGGCTACCAAGGTGGATGTAAGAGATCCTAGAGGCTTGATGATGTTGTTAGATGCTATTAATGTAGGTTTTATTAGTGGTGACATTAACACTAATGCTAGCATTAGTATTAGCCTTGATTCTAGAGTAAAATTTATTTAACAATTTTTTAAGTTAAAAATTCTAACTCCAAAAAGATCAAACTTGATCTTGGATTGAGTCGAAATGATAGTTTTTGAACTCCAAGAGACTCATAAACTTATGAAATTTCATGAACTTAGTGCATGAGATGATTCAGAGGTACTGAGATAAGTTTCAATCTTATTGGTATTTCAAACATATCAAAAATGTTGATGTGCCAAGTCTCGTAAAAACCTATGAAAAGTGCTAATTTTAGAGACTTGGAATACCAAAGTTGTTATCAATGAGCTACCCTAGCTCTAGGAACCCAAGGCATATATCAAAATTTAGTTTTGTTAAGGTTTAGAGATCCTAACAGTGTGTTTTTAGTAGTGACATTAACATTGTTAATTTTAGTGTTAGCAACTTTGAAAATTTTTTGAATGTTTTTTGAAATTTGCCTAAGTTATGAAAATTAAAGTGAAAAGCTCATATATGAGCCTAAATAGTCATTGGAGATATTTGGAGGCCAAAAATGAGTCCTACAAAGCTATTTTTAAAGCATTTCCTCTTGTGATGTCATAGACAAGTTAGTTTAGAGTGTATGTCATTTTTAATACATATAGAAATTTTGATTTTGGAGATTTTCTAAGATTTTTAAGAATAGAGTCCATAAGCTAGATTATGAATCAAAATGATTCATGGAGATCTCTAGAAGCTGGAAATGTGCCTTGTGATGCTATATTTGGGGATTTTGATGCTCAAACTCACATGGAACAATGTCAAGACTACACATAGTTTTTATTCTTATAAAATAGAAAAAAGTAGGTATAACAATGCCTCCTCTTGATGGATGCTATTGAGGTATCAAAGGAGGATCCATGAAGAAGAGAATAGATGAATGATTTTATGTACTCACAATAAGAAAAGTAAGAAGAAAGAAGTGGAATAAGGAAAGAAAATTAAGATATTTGCAATACACCGATTATGAGGATAGTGCTATGCCACAAAAGTGAGGCATGACTAAGTACTACATATAAGATGACTAAATGGATGTCATTTATGATGTCAATACCATATTCCACTCATGTTCTTAATACATTGTTACCAAAATAGAAAAAAATCATTCAATCCTCACTAATATGTTGATTAGAGAAAATGGAATGAAATAGATAAGGAAGTTAGAGGAAGAAGAAAAAAAATAAGAGAAGGATAATGAAAAATAGAGTTACAAAATCAAGAAAGAAATAAAAGTAGGGTAAGAAATAAGGGACATCACTAATACACCAAGATGAGATGTTATGTCATAAAAGGAGGGCATGGCTAAATGCCATAGTCTAATGATTGCCTATGCTTGTTAGATTAGTTTCCTCTTTGTCTCACTCAGTCTTACCCTTACATGGAGTTGAAATGACAAAGAACTCATTGCTCATTACAAAAGGTACATTGCTTATAAATATCCTTACCATTATACTCTGTAGAAGAAAGTAGAATGAGATAAGAAGAAATTAGGGAAGATTGATGAAATCATATGGGAGAAACTTAGGAGATAGATGAAATCATATGGGAGAAACTTAGAAGAATTATAGTAGAGAGAGAGAGAGAGAGAGAGAGAGAGAGAGAGGAAAAGAAAAAATAGTACAATAAAATGTAGATGAGATGGAAAAGAAGTTAGAGAAAACCTAATGATGCTTGATATTTTTTATGCTAAGGAAAGGACCATCCTTGAGATAAAATGATACATGGCCATTACTTGATGACATATGATGTTGCTATAGATAATAATGTGTTCCCAACTAAAATGCACCTAACTAGTCATAGATAGAGTGCTTAGAATAATGATAGTTAGGTTAATAGTGGCTTGAGAATAAGGAGGATGATGGTAGTTAGGCTTCAGATTGGTCAAGGGAGAAGCTACTCATAGGTATTTGGAACAATGATGAATAAATTATGAAGGGAAATAAGAAGGAGAGATGGAAAATTATATGAATTAAAGAGGTGGTGCCTATGGGGAAGGGAAAAAGAAGGAATTAAGGGATATTGGTTTTACCATGTTTGTTATCTTTGTGAGATTTGTTTTTATTTATATGAGTGTTTTGGAGATTGAGAACTATGATACATGGATTTTTTGTTTTATGTATTTATGTATTTGTGGTTTTCTATGTTTATGGGATTTAAAGTTTTTTTATAGATAAAATTCAAGAAAAACCAAAATAAAGTAGTAGATGAAAATAATGTTTTAAAATTTAAAGTTGACAATAATGTTGTAAAATGTGAGACAAAATATCATAAACTAAATTAAATGAGAACACATAAGTAAATAAGTTAAAGCTAGAAGATGAATTAAATCATGAAAATGACATGGTAAAATTGCATAATTTTTTAGGAGGAGATATGTTGATGATGACTTTCTTAGCTTATGAATAGGTTGTTGACCTTTTGGTATGTTAAAACCTTAGAGAAAATGGAGAATGTAGAATGTGTATGTGATTGTGATCTTGCAAGACCATAAGAGAAAGTACTTAAAATAGAGAGATAAGGGTTTAAGAAAATGAGATACAATGATAGAATGAAGACTGAAGAGAACAAGTTAATAACATGGATGTTAACAGAGTCTATGAGCCAAATGAAGATGTTTCAAGGACTATAGAGAAGCCAAAAGGCCAAATAAATATTTCAAATCTCAAAATGTATTTGGAAGGTAGACATCTTACTAGAATAGCATATGTCTATCTAGCACAATAAATGTCTATAGGAAGACATCTCATAGTAGGCATCTACACCTTCATGAAGACATCTCTCCTTCATTGAAGCTAATCAAAGATAGACATCTCATCTTCAAAGGAGATGTCTATACTAGTCATTTGATAGCCGTTGCATGAACTTCAAGGAGCTTTTGAAAACTCTGAGGGTATAAGACAAAGTGAAATTCTTGGG
The DNA here is from genome assembly GCA_015680685.1 of Gnetum montanum. NCBI lineage: Eukaryota > Viridiplantae > Streptophyta > Gnetopsida > Gnetales > Gnetaceae > Gnetum > Gnetum montanum. The sequence continues at coordinate 70,135 of MNCI01020067.1, forward strand.
AATTATGTAAGTACTATTCTTATTTAAAAGATTCATTATTAGTTATTCTATAGATTTTGTTTTTGTTCTTCATTGTATCATCATTTGCTTGTATTGATTGTATTAAGCCTCAAGAGCAAGGGATCTATAAATCTAGCTACACTTTCTCCTTGATCTTTTTCTTTCTTTCTTGTATCCCAACAAGGTTGATATGCTTCTTATGAGAAGGCATCTTCATTGAGCTTGTCGAGACCTTGCAAAGTTGAGTGTTTTTGTAAAGACAAAGCACTCTAGTGTGTGGATCATGGTTGTAAAGGTTGTTGGATCCTTCAAACCAAATTTTGAACTTGTTGGGACCTTGTAGAGTTGAGAAGTTTTGCAATGAAAAAATACTCCAAAGTAGAGCTCAAATCTTGTAAAGGTTGTGGTAACCTTCAAACCACATTTTGAAGAAAGAAAGTCTAGAGGTGTGCACAGATTCTATCCTTTGAGTGTGAATGTATCCAAGTTAGGAAACCACATAAAATTTGAGTTTCATTTTGGTGGCTATAGCAATTTTAATTAGGGAACTTATTCAACCATCCTTCTTAGTTCTTGATCCACAAGTGGTATCAGAGCTTGGTACTCTCAAGTTCGTGCTTCACATTTCAAGAGTGAACTATGGAGGGGTCATCTTACACTAAGCCATCAATGTTCCATGTGTTTGACTTTACAGATTGGAAGGCAAGGACACAGGAATTCTTCAAATCCATGAAATTTGAAGTGTAAGAGTCAGTTCTTGAAGGCTACTAATGAGTGGTGAGATACCCCTATACTCAACCATACGAATATGAGTGTTTCACGCACGATCCTGTCGAACTCCACAGACAGAATAGTTGTGGTATCTAGACAATTATCCTTAGGTCGCAGTTCGCTGTCTTCCCATCTGGACTAGTGTTAACTTTGTCACGTCTGGTTTAGTCCAAAGTGAGGTGTATGATGTGTTCCTATGCTAACGCTACTCCTAGGTATGATGGTAAATAAGATTAACTAAGCTAAGAGCGAGGGTGAGAGAGAATCCAAGCTAGCCTAAGTGTGATGAGTATCCATTCCTTAATCATTCGTACACATCTTGGACCTCATGCATGAATACCATTGGGATTACCACGCGCATGGCCTAGGTATGCTACTGGGTTACCAAGTAGTCACACTTAAATGCTCGTATTCATATGGTTGAGTGTAGGGGTATCTCACCACTCATCATTGGCGTCGTTGCCAGGGATAGTGCTAGTTATCCAGATTAGTTATATCATACAACGTCATTGTATAGGAATTAAGATATATCTTTTAGGAAGAAATAATTACAAAAAAGTCACATATAAATTCACACACAATTTCACAACCATGCCTCTCCTACAAGACTATGATAATTCCATACCTAGTGAGGAAATTCATTGGATAACCAACGAATTGTATGAAAATGAACATTGGAGTACGCAACCCAAGGTGGGGGTTTCGTATAAACATAAACGAAGGCAACATCATCTCAACACATGAAAGCATAACTTACCTGATGACTATGAACCCCTACTAGCCACTACAAGCCTAACGCAAATACAAGAGGCTGTTCGAATCTCTCGTAGGCATCGTAAGGAGAGCCGCCTACCCAGGCTCAATTTAAACAGCTTTCCCAATTTTTTAGGAGGCTATGACTTAGATCCGAAATAGCATTTACAAGCCTTCTATGATGCCTATACATGGAAAAAAAATTGATAATGGTTGGAAAAAACTCAAGCTCTTTCCTATGACACTCGTTGGCCAAGCAAAAGTATGGTATCAATCGTTAAAACCAAATTCAATATGACATTGGCCAATAATAGTACAACTCTTTAGCAAAAGATATCAAACCTACACAATAGTGTCAACCTTGAGGAAAAAAATCCAAGAGTGGAAACAAGCACAACATGAACCCTTGGACATGGCCTTAGAAAGATATTATGCACTATTAAACAACTGTCCAGCCATGAGTTCTCCTAGGAAAGGCTAATGTACCATATCATTGATGGGCTACGTGATGAAACAAGAGAGACCCTAGGGATGTATGCCCAAGGTCAACTATATGAACTATGAACCCATCAATTACAAGAGCTTATTAAGTGGGTAGCAAAGGAGGAAGGAGAAATGGCTAGATGGGAGAGTGTTGAAAAACATCAACAAGATCAAAATCTCAACTTAACAAAGGTCCATGATCATAAAAAGGAGAAATCAACCTATCACAAGGGGAAAGAACCATCTTTATTGACACAACAATCATTAGAGGAAGTCAAGGCAAAGATCAATAAGATGTTGGAATGGACGTATCATACGTGTGGAGAATATATCAATATTATTTGAGATAGAGTTTTGACAACCTGAGAAATAGGACAACATATCATTAGACAATCGGAAAGAAGGGATGAGGAAGATAAGGGCTCAACTTCCAATCATATGTATGAATGCAACATTTTCCTGTACGATCACCCCAAGGGCAAATGCCAATCTTATTATATTTATATGAGCATTGGGGAAGCATGTTACACCCAAAGTTCATACAGATATACTGTGTTTGATCATAGTGGCAACAATCCCAGTCATGGGGGAAGCCACCCCTAAACTAGAGACACCCTTCATATCATCCGAATCTAAATGCTTATCTAGTTCAACATCTTGTTTCCTCAACTAGGTCAGCATACTCTATCTCACTGCATTATCATTCTCCTCAATACTATCAGCCCATGCCTTCAACACAACCACTTCCTTGTGTACCTTACACTTCTTCTAAATTTTAACATTCTCATCCTTTCCCTCCTTCTACATTGTCACCAACTATTCCTGAAGTGTCTGCACCATAGCAACAACCCACAAATGTTACTTGTGCTACTATTGCTAACAGCAGTGAGAGACCTCCTTAACATTGAAGGCGTTCCTTCTTTAGAAATGACCATAAGAAGGGACAACATAATTCCAAGGCCACTACATTCTCCAACTCAGCACAAGTCCAACACTGTGGTGCACCCTTCTCTTCGAACCCCATGCCTCATGTCACCTCATCAGGGCCACCAATTAACACTCCAACAACCATATGGCCCAATGAACACAACTATGGAAAGTGACATCCTGATCCTTGCATACCATCTTATGGTCCCAAGTATCATAGTGGGTCAACTCTTTATCTGAGAACCACATCTTATAATTTGCCCCACTATGCTTACTATAATCAGGTGTGTGAACCCCAATGGGGTAAGTATGACCAAGTGATCATGTTTCCAACATGCAAGGATCCTCATGTTCCATTTATTAATCCTTGCCATCCTCAACCGTTTAGTTATGGGGGATATCCCCCATTCTAGTAACAAGCAGGACTAATAATCACTTTTTATTTTCTTTAATTTTATAACTTTTTGTTTTCCAGTTTTTCATTTTTCAATTTCTTGTTTTATCTTTTTTTCTTTTTGTCTTTTTGTCTTTTTACATTTTTATAAGTAATCTCATCTATAAATAAAATACTCATGTGGATCATTGGTTGAGGTGTGTTCTATGTTATCAAGTTCCGAGTGATCAATTATTTGGACAGTAAGCCCATTACACCTGCTCATCCACTCTACAAATAAGAGGTTCTATTCAAGGGTGCAGTGATATTCTTGACATTCTTAAAAACTTAAAATTAACTTTGTGTTCATTGTACTTGGAATGAAGAAGGATGGATCAAGAGGGAATGATCAGTGTGTGACATCAAGGGGACTTGTGGATTCTCTTTGGTGACGTCTGTGGGAGTTATCATGCAACGCGGTTGTACTAAGATCCTTGTAGATCTAACAAAAAATGGGAGTAAGAGTAATCAAAAGGGCACTCAAAAATCCAATGCTATTCTAGGGGATCCCACTAGAAAGACATGCACCCATGCCTAAAAGTTGGTGACTTCTCTGGATTCATCAATAGAAAAAAAAAGAGAAGAGAGAAAAGAAAAAAAAACAAAGGAAGTGCCACAAAGCAAAAATCACTCCTGCCTTGAATAAAATGTCAAGTGATCGTACGTCTTGTTGTTTTGGTACTCTCATAGTTGCTCATCATTTGATAAAACAATGTCGTATCACTGATTCAAGGAATGGACTTGGTCCTGATCTTGGAACGATGGGTTAATGACATATTAATCATGCTTTACATGCAGGATTCAATGTGCCCTGGGTCAGTTACCTCATGTCCCAATCTCTATGATCCCTTCTATACCCCGTCTCATCTCATTGTTCATGTAATTGTAGCTCATGTCTCATATAGCGTAGAATTCTTACCTCATCCCGATGATATTTACATGTGTGTGTTTTGTGAAACCAGTGTGGATTACATTTAACCCTTCAAGTGCCCATGGACACTTTTAAGTGTGGTTACGCAAGGGCATTAGAGGTTGGAACCTGCTTTGGGGAGGATCCACTTGCACAATTTTTGTAATTTGAGCTTATGACCCATCTTCCACACACCATTTATTACCCTTAGCATATTGCCAACTATTTTCTTTCCCTTATTACTATCCCTATGATTCAATATTCCTATGAACCATCACATAGCCTTTTTCTTTATCATCTGAGGTCCTTATTGATAAATTCCATACCATCATAATTTTCGTACCTTCAGAACTAGTTGAATTACCCTGGAACCCTTTAACAATCTTCTAGATGTCCTTAGTTTACATCGTTTAATTTCAAAGAAATATTAAAATTTTGGTACATTCTCTAAGTGCCCTAACTTCGATGAAAATATATATACGTGAATCCCCTGTGCTAATCAACATTATTTGCAACTGTTCATGTAGGGAAAGTTTTTCAAATTCCTCTCTACGTCTCATGATTACATGTCCCTTGCTTTCATATCCATGACTCGCTCACTGGTACTTCAATTTTCATTTCGTTTGAACCTACTTGAACCTAGAGTGTTCAGCTTAGTCGTGGGGGAGGGGCACATGCCGAATAGCGCATAAATTTTTTGAAATTCATCATCACTCAAATGACATCTTTAAGGGTAATTAGTTGTAAAATTAAGAATAAAATGTATCAAAAACAATTTCATCCCCTTATCTATACTAGAAAATTAAATTTGGAAACCACCTAAGAAAAAAGGACTCAACATTATAATCTTTTGGGGATATGTTCTTCCAATAATTAACATCACAAGAAAATAAAGTAAATCTATTAAGGTAAGCAATAAGGTATAACCTAACTTTGGTAACAACCTTACTAACAATTGGCCCTATGTGATTGCAGATGACCTCGAAATGCGGACAACAAGAAGGTCCTACTCAAGGTGTGATCAAATGACCTAGGAGAGGTGAAGGACAAGTTCTTGCCAAACAACATGTAGAGCAACAGGAACAATCATTTAGTATCCACCAAGAAGACCCTGCTACTGTACAATCAAGGCAGGCGGAAGGAGGAGCTACAACAGCGTTTGAACAGGGACGATATCTCACATTGCACTGGGATTGTGTTCAGACCATCCATGAAAGGTCCATATTCACTGTAGTGATCATGGAATTAAAATTTGGACCTTTCATAGAATTTGCTCCAGAGGCTGTTAGGGATCACCTCAAAGGGTCCCCATTATGGCCTACCCTCTCTGAAACCGGTGCCTGGTACTTAGGGGAAACATACCAATTTTGGCACAATAAAGAAGAAGGAACCACGGTTAACAATTGTGGTGTGACTGTTGATTTCTCTATTCAAACCATTTCGAAAGTATTAAACCTTTCAAATACAGGGCCAAAGGTTGCTCAGAACCAGTTGGACACTTTCAGAACCAAGAAACTTAATAAACTGTTGACAGAGAATAAAAGGGTGGCGGAAGAAAAAGAGAAGGCTAATTGGGATGCCTCTATGGCACAAGCACAAACTTACACACATGCCAAGGCACTCAAGGTCTTATGAGAGGAGAAACTCCAGGCCATACTTCCACACCATCAAATCCCAAGACCTGGAGCACAAGAAAAGGGAAAGATACCCATGGAGGAGCCACCGCCACTAAGAACTAGATGAGTTCCATCCAATTTTGTAATCATAGGATTTTCTTTTATGTTGTGTCTCAATTTTTTTCTGACTCCACACTGCAGCATGAATCCATTCTAGTCAGTCAATAATCCCATACTTATCCACTGTGTAATCAATGGAGCTTGTTCTCACTTTAACTCAAGGACGAGTTTTCATTTAGTCGTGGGGGTATGATGAATCATGAATTTGCTGGCTATGATATAAATAAGAGGTGGCTTTCCTTGTTCTAGGACTTAATTCTTAGATCCTTACCCAAACTCTTGCAGTTTTTCCTTCTTAGAGTTAGAATTATTTCCTAATGTATGCTCGTAGTGTGGTGATTGTAATTGTACGACATCCTTTATTCGAGTGTGACGTACTTGGACATGCACATGACCAGCAATAAAGATCAAGATTACTTCATCATTGCAACATTCACTTAGTTTACTTATTTGTTTATTTAATTATTATTTACTGCTTTCTTAGTTAATATATCTCACCCTTATCTCCTAGTAACGCGGAATGATTACGACTTGATCACGAGCATTTAAGTGTGCCTACTTGATAACCCAGTAGCATACTTAGGATCTACGCTTGGTAATCCCAGTAGTAGTTGTGCATGAGGTCCAAGATGTGTACATATGATTAAGGAACAGATGCTCATCGCACTTAGGCTAGATTAGATTCTCTCTCCTCTCTCCTTTTTCCTCTTAGCTTAATTAAAGATATTTCCCATTGCCTCTAGGAGTAGCACTAGGTTAGAAACCACATCATACCCCTCACTTTGGACTAAACCATACATGACAAAGCTAATACTAGTCCAAGTGGGAAGACAGTGAACTGCGACCTATGAGTAATTGTCTAGATACCACAACTAGCCTGTCTGCGGAGTTCGACCGAATCGTGCATGAAATGCTCGTATTCATATGGTTGAGTGTAGGGGTACCTTGCCACTCATCAGCTACATATTGCTTATCAACAACACCAAAAGAGCACTCATGCCATGAAGCAAATGGACTTCTAATGAAAACAATAAGTTGACATTTTATTTAAAAGCCAAAAATTATTTATATTATATATTGAATAAATCTGAGTTTAATAGAATAGTTGGGTGTAAAACTACTAAGGAAATATGGAAAACCTTAGAGAAAACTTATGAGAGCATGTTTATAGTTAAACAATCAAAACTTTTAGTATTGCAAAGCAAATATGAGAAGCTTAAAATGAAAGAGAAAAGATTAAGGAATACTTCTCTAAGACAAATGATCTTGGTTTAGCTATTAGAGGAATAGGCAAAGATTTTCTAAAAAGTGATGTAATCATAAAAATAATTAGAACCTTACAGCTTGAGTTTAAGGCAAAATTCATCATAATGGAAGAAATTAGTGACTTTTTAGTGCTAAAATTTGAAGAGCTCTAAAGTGCTCTTATTACTTATGAGATGAATTTCATAACTGAAGGAGTGATAAAAGAAAATCCCATCACCCTCAAATCTACATCAAAGGAGAAGGAGCTAGTAGATCAAGAACTAAACAGTGAAGATGAACTAGGCCTCCTATCAAAGAGAGTTTAAAGGTTTCTTTCTAGGAAAGGTAGAAGCTTCAATCAACCAAGCCCCAATCAATTCAATACCAAAGGTAAAGAAAAAGGTAAGAATTTACAAATTCAAATTTTGATGCATTTTCTATAGAACGTTAGGTGAGTGATGGAAAAGGCCATGTGGCTTCCTAGGATTGGCAAGTTGCAAAGGAAAGTTAAAATGAAGCTAATTCAAAAATGACAAACTTCTACACTAGCTGGGATGATGGAGAACAAAGTGAGGAAGAGGTAGATGATGATACAAAAGACTCACATCTCATATGCATGGCCCTCACAAATGTCTACAAAAGTCTTTGATGAATTAAGAGATAAAAATTATGAAAGGTATAGTGAACTATGTGAAGAAATTATTATTTTGCATTATCTACTTAGAAATGTAAAGAAAAACATGATAGAAAAATCTATAAACTTTACACTTTATGCTCTAAGTTAAAAGGGAACTCTTAGACATAAAAACTGAGTTTCAATTACTAATCCATTTGGATGAGCAAAAGTGTAGGATCACACAAGAGAAATTAATTAGTAAAAATGATGAGAAGTGTTAATATTAACAAAAAAGTAAAAATTAGAAGGAAACCACTCAAAAGAATGCTTGCATGAGTTAAACTTCAAACAAGATTTGATTTGATTATCCCATAAAAATTAGAGATACCTTATATTTTTGTTGTGACAAGGTGGTCATGAACAAGGTTGTTATCATTCTTACATAGAGCAAAATAAAGTAACTACTTGGTCTAGTTAAGAGGAGTCTAGTAAGTGTATCTTGCAAGATACAAAATCTTGGAAAACAAAAGAGCAGGAAGTTGAACATGACAAAGAAGAAATCTCATATGAGTTTGAGGACACACACAAAAGTGTTGATAAAAGAAAATTGCATGGTAAGGAGGTACTCTATGATGGAGGACTTCATCCCAAACTCCATTAGTCATGTTCATATTAGAGGATAACCAAGCTAAGTAATAGTAAGTCTCCATTACTTTGCTTATTATAATTAATTAAATTATGCATTAATTAGGAAATTCATTAAATAATCTTTAAAATTCTTAGTTAATAAAAGAAAGACTCACTTGATCTTCTAAGATGTTGATAGCATGTGAGTAACACAAGTTAAAAGGGTTTTAAAGGTAAGGTTTTACAAGTATACATAATATTGAAACATATTTGATATCCTTATTTTAGCACATATTATGCTCATGGTATCTATTGATGTAAAATGTGTTGATAAATTGATTTTTAAAATAGTCGTGAGTATATAATAGTTGAAATAGTGAAGACATTAGATCAAATTGAAAAGTCTTCAAGAAGCCTTTCATTGCAAAGGGAATCATTTTTATCTCATAATATTAAAAATGTTACTAACAAGAGACATTAAGGTCTCCATATTATTTCATTATAATGGTTTATAGATTTATCTTCATAAATGGAATTAACTCATGATTGATCGATCAACCAATGGATATGTAATGATGAGTTAAAGAGCATTGTTGTTTTTGTGATTTTTACATGATGACAAAGAAATTTCTTGCTAACAAGATCCTTAGAAACTTAATGGGAGATCACCTCTCTCTCTCCACAACAATTGATTCAAAATATGGGACATATAAGTAAGGGGAGCATCTGTGTAGGGGAGTCTATGAATACTCTTTGCAAGACATGATACTTACTAATAAGCTTCCATAAGTAACAAAAAGAGTATTCATATCTAGTAAAGTCTTGAAGGTAAAACATCAAGTTATTTTTGATTTAACCGTTAAGAATCATTTACCTAAAAGTAATCTTCAATTGTGCAAACTTTTGAGAGCTATTTGGCTATATCAATTTCCTCCTTGAGCACTATGTTTAGATATTAATGTTGCATGCCTAATCTCTTATATTTTGAGAATGTACTTAAGTCCCTTATTGCTAATATGATTTGAGCAGTACTCACCTTAGAGATCTCAAGCATTATCAATAGTATATTAAAGTAAGAAAGTTTCTCACAATCTCTCTTGACAAAGCATCTAAGATAATCTTGAAAATCAATTGATGAGATATTCTTATGAACATCTTAATTAGGAGTTACTTTATTTAATCTTTTGATATGACAAGCTATGTTATTTTAACCTCTTCATTTATTTAAGAAATATGATATATTTCTTAAAAGTTGTTTGTGCATATATTTACTCTCCTTGGAATATCTTTGAAATATGAAAATTATGATGAGAAAAGTATAATGAGCCTTTGCTTTCATAAAGACTGTATGATGTGTCTTGATGTTTATCTTTAACAATCTTTTGATCTGTATTATTTTTGATCTTTTACAAAATCCAACATGATCATTCTTGTGCATAGATCTAAAGTGTTTAAATGTTGTTTATATTTACTCTTCTTATGAAAATGCTTTATCTTAACATTTATGCTTAATTTTTTTAAAAGGTCTAACTGACTTTTCAATGATGTTCAAAAGGGAAAGAATTTTAGGATTTGTGATATGGTGATTGGGACATGGGCATATATGTTATATTCCTAAGCATTGCATGGTAATAATGACTTATGGATATGTTGAATACTTATGAATCAAATGGTTATATTGATGCTTTCTATGTAGTGAATGATATAGAGATAGGATAACTGATCTTCATTACTTAGCCTTTTAATCCTTAATGGCTATATTAAACTCATAAGGCTTTAAGTATGTCTCTTTGTGATTAATGGTTATGTACCATGCTTTATAGGTTACATCTTAGCTCTCTAAAGCCAATGCTAAAGGATGCATATCTTTTTAATAGCTATTCACATTTGCATCATTCTTAGCTTAATACATTGTATATCAAGGGATCCATTTTCTTAGGTTTTGGACATCACCAAAAAGGAAAAGATTGTTGACCTTTTGGTATATCAAAACCTTAGAGAAAATGGAGAATGTGGAATGTGTGTGTGATTATGATATTACAGGAACATAAGAGAAAGGACTTCAAATAGAAAGACTAGTATTTCAGAACATGAGCTACAATGATGAAATGTAGATTGAAGAGGACAAGATAAGAACATAGATGTTAACGAAGTCGATAAGCCAAATGAAGATGCTTTAAGGACTACAGAGAAGCCAAAAGAATAAAAAAATATTTTAGATCTCAATGTGTATCTGGAAGATAGATGTCTTACTAAAATAGTAGACATCTATCTAGCACAATAGACATCTATAGGAAACTGTCTCATAGTAGACATCTACACCTTCAAGGAGATGTCTCTCCTTCATTGAAGCTAGTTACATATAGACATTTGATCTTTAAAGTAGGCATATATACTAGTCATTTGATAGCCATTGCATGAATTTTGAGGAGTTTTTGAAAACTCTGAGGATATAAGAAAAAGTGAAATTCTTGGGAATTAAGCATGCACTATTCATTTTTTAAAGATCCATTATTGGCTACTCTAGAGAGTTTGTCTTTTTTATTCATGGTATCATCATTTGCTTGTATTAATTATATTAAGACTCAACTACAAGGGATCTATAAATCTAGTTACACCATCCCCTTAATATTTTTCTTTCCTTCTTGTAGCCCTGCAAGTTTAATGTGCTTCTTATGAGAAGGCATCTTTGTTAAGCTTGTTGGGACCTTGTGAGGTTGACTAGTTCTACAATGACAAAACAATCTGATGTGGAGCTCATGGTTGTAAAGGTTGTGGAATCCTTCAAACCACATTTTGGGCTTGTTGGGACCTTGCGAGGTTGAGTAGTTTCATAGCAATAAAACACTTCAAAGTAGAGCTCAAATCTTGTAAAGGTTGTGGTGCCCTTCAAACCACATTTTGAAGAAACAAAATTCAAAGATGTGCACATATTCTACCCTCTGAGTGTGGACATATCCAAGTTAGGGAACCATGTAAAATTTGAGTTTGATTTTGGTGGCTACAACAATTTTAATTGGTGAACTTATTCAAACCCTCTTCTAATTTATCGATCCACATAAGTAGGACACTTAATACTTCTAATGAATTCTATGATATCTAGTTTAGTGAAGTCTAAATCTATAAACTTGTAAGATTTAGATGACTAAGGGATGCTAACATTAGGCTCATGATTTTCTTGTGATGATGATGTTTGGCACATGGTGATGGTTTGAAAGCCTAACATGATTTCTTTTAGTATTTCTAAGTAGAAAATTATGGGGGCTTCACGATTAGTATGACTTATGACTTCTCTATCTTTTCATGAAAAGTATATTTTTTGATGGATAGGTGAGAAATAGAAATATATAGAATAATAGGCTAGCCAAGGCCTTCCTAAAATATTATTTATTCCTAAGAAATTCCTAATTAGGGAAAAAATTCCTTATGAAGTAATACAATTTCCTATGGAGAAAGGTAGTTTAATCAAGTCTATGATCTCTACTCTAGTTCCAAGAAATGAAATTAAAGTTTAGCTTGAATTAGAGTAAAGAATCTATTGTTTGAGTTTGAAAGGTAGCATCATGTTGTCCTTGGTTTGAATTATGATGTATATGGGATGATATCATATAGAACCCATGGTAGAATAAGTTTTGATGTTTTCACCCTTGAACGCCAAGTTGTCCACCTTATATATTGAAGCAGTGAGCATTGATGAGATACTTTAAGCATGAGCTAGATGTTCGTAGGTATAGATATTGATTTGAGAAGATTCTTCAAGTCTAAATGATCCTCCTTGAATATGGAAATGAGATCAAAGAGAAAAATATTTATCCCTTTTAACTTCACTATCGTAATGATTTAGAGTGAAAAATGATTCTTTGATGTGGAATCTTTAAGAAGAGAAGGCATTGGAGGAATTTTTGATGAAGAAGAAGTTGAAGTAGCTATTAGAATAGTTATATGTAGATTTATTTGTTATGCAAAAAATTACTTGGTGAATTTATCTTTCTTGTTTCCTTTATTATGTGTGATCTCCTTTTATGCTTGGGTAAGGACGTAATTTGGAGGTATAGGTGTAGGAAGCAATGGTAATTTGTGTGAAGTGAATGAGGATAAGGGACATGAGCAAGAAGATGAAGTACGTAATGAAGGATTGGGATTTGGAAACTAGAAATTTTTATTATGTCTAGGAAATCACAAAGGATTTGTTGGATGGTTACAATGCCTCCACAGAGTATTGAAGAAAGTTAAAAACATCATTGATATAATGCCCCAAGTAGATAAGGTCCATTTGAAAGAAAGAAATCATTAGATTACAAGTAATAGTATAATTTAATCGTATGTGAGCCAAAAATAGGAAAAAGAAAGAAATATGTTCTTCATCTTCTATTCTTTATTTGCATAGTCTACATATATGCTCTTCTCTTGTTAAATTGATCTAATGAGTTGTCTTAATAAGGAGATGATGAAAGCTCATTCTTAATTTAGTAATTAATTTCTTAAATAAATAGGAATAGTTGAGAATAAATACTATTAAGTACTAAATTACACACCTCCTCTAACAGAATGTATGTAAAAATACTTTTTCCCTAACATGTTCAGCCAAACTTTAACCAAATCTTTTTATTATATAGTTTTCTAGAATAACGTTTTGTTTAAAAGAAGATCCTATATAGCAATATTTCATGGCTAAAGGTATAATGTTCCTTCAAGCAACCATCGATTTTCTTGTGTTGCATTCATTAACTTCTTAGCATAATTATCTTCCTCCAAATGACTTAACTTTTAAGTATAGGCAATAAATTGACAAAGGGCTTTAACTATAAAGGGGATAATGAAGGAGTACCATAGGATTATGTAAGTTCTATGACAAATGAATCTCTTTATACCTTTTGGGTAGTTGAAGTAGAGGAACTATTTATAGAAAAGTTAATAACAAAATGCTTCTTGAGTTTAGGAGAATTAGTGTATGAGGAATCCATGTGAATGATGAATGTGTTTTTAAGATGATTGCCTTTGTGCTCAAGCCGGAATGTAGATACTTGATTGTTAGGTTAGATAAAAGTGTCAAAAACTATTTCTCCATTTTCAACAAGATCTTGGATCTCCTCTTTAAGTGGATTATAGTCATCTATGTCAAGAACTACAACTTTATGATAGTAGTAGAATCTATTGATATTGCACCCCCTTGGGATTGGTGGATCTCCTTCCATGCATTGGGAAGTATCTGTGGCTAGAATCTTCAAGCATTGAAACCTAGCATATGATTGCTTTGATACCTATATTGGTGTTATGTGTCCATCTCTTAGTCGTATGTTATAAAGTTGAGTGTAGCTCATTGAGAATTGTTGGCAATCGTTTAGGACCACCAACATTTTCCTTCAGGTCTTGCAACTAGGATCACGAGACATGAAGGTGTTCCTTCAAACTTGATTTTAGGTGCTTACTGGTCTTTGACAACAACAAGGTCCAAATACCTCCAAATAAACTTAGTGGTAATATAGTGAACTAAGCGTAAATGTGTGTTTGCTCTTATGAATGTTGAAATGGTTGGGTTTGTGTATGAATCTGTAACTGGCTATTATAATAAAAATTCAGCTAACTTTGTCAAATACTATGAGTCATTAAAGATTCCTATTTTGTCAAGTCACTTTGTCTATATAGTTTCTCTAGTACGTTACTTGAAACAAATAAAATTTCACCAAAATGCTTACAGACAATTCTATAGAAATCTACTCCGAATTTTCCCCAAACAAATGTATCCACAAAAAAACTAGAAATAGAACAAGATTTAATAGATTTTAAAAGAAAGAAGAAAAGAAAGCAAATTTGTGTGAAATCTCAAACATTTAAGTGAGATAAATTGAACATGAAGAAACACTTTGAAATAAAGCTATTCTAGTTCAATTTAAACTATTACAATTTATCTAAACCTTCTAAGCTCAACAAGCAATTTCATATAAGACACCCTTATTAAACTACCAAAATTCTTTGTAAACAACAAAATACAAGCTATTATTTGGCTATCAAAAATGATTTAACAATTGCAAGATTGAAACACCATGGAAAAGACTTAAAAATTGAAGCTATTTCAAGTCATGTCAAAATATCAAAGATTTTCTAGACCCTTTAGACTCAAACAGGCAATTTGATAAAGACATTACTATTAAATTGCTCTAGATGCTTTTTAAAGACAACATAAGCTCTTATATGGCTATCAAATAGAAGTCTAGAATTGTGTGAAAATTGGGCTATAAGAGCAATAAGAAAATCCCAAAATTAAATACCGAGCAATAAGAAAATCCCAAAATTAAATACCAAGCACAGTACTATCTAAACCATTAGCTAAGCAACTAAAACAAAATGAGAAGAAAATAACTCACAAGATTGAAACAAAGTAGTTGTATTGTTGATGCAATTAGCAAGTTATTATTGACAAGTAATTACAAACATAATAAAAAATTAGGGTGAGTTACAATGGAGTTTTAGTTATAACAACCATAGGAAGTTATAACTTCTATAGAAATAAAAGGTATAATAGCATAATTATTGCATAAATTCCTTTTCCCGTTACAAAATTATTATATATGTATTATAATAAAATTATGAGGATCTACTGGGGGAGTTATATCACTGGCGCTTAACTGAATGCTTACACCGTCTTCTTTACATAATTACGTGATAAAACCATGACATTAATCACATTCTGGACCACGTGTGATCTTCATACTTGGCCATAAAATCGTTAAAAGAAGCAAGCGCTTCCGTGATCTGCGACATCTCTATCTGGCCATGTCCCGAATGGCGTCATGAATCTTCAGTCCGACGCAATCGCCTGAATTCAGGAGGAGTCCCTGGGTACAGTAATTGTAATTTTTTATCACAATGATAGGTTCTTGAAGTTTGAAAATAGATTTCTGTTGTGGATTACGTTGCAGGCTTATGTGCAGCAGGAAGATACTTTGAGGCTCCTTTAAAAATTAAAACATTTTAAGGATCAACTTCAGTTCTGGCCTTAACCAGCTGATCGTAGTTGTGCACGAAGTAGCGGAAACCCCATTTGCGCACCTCCTCCACAATCTGCGTCTCATTGGACGAGCTCCCCAAGTCAAGATCCAAATAATTAATGTAGCCAACTCTAGGAATTTGCGACGTGAACGGCGTCATGTAAGCATTCAACTTGCGCATACATTGCAGATAATAATCGTCGTGGGAGGATTCATTCCACACAACCTTGTACTGCACATCAAAGGCGTTGTTGGCTCTGTGCTGAAACAGAGTGAAGTTGGCTGCGATGTCCACCATGCCACCACCGAAGGCCGAGAATATCATGTTCCTCTTCCAGAATGTTCCAGAATCTTGTCAAGTTCTACGAGCACAGCTTGTGGGGTACAATGTCGGACTTGATCTTGAAGCGGGTTTTGTTGATGTATTAGCGGTCTGTGAGCTCGTCCATGCTGAGGTGCGCTGTTCCTGAGAAGAGCGCCACGGATTCCACCCACCGTATCTCGTTACAATCGTCCATGGTCATTTTCAACTCCGGTAGAAGCTTCGCCATCCGTTGTAGCAGGCGCTGTTTTGGAGAATGCAGAATAGGGATTTGGTTCTGTGGACGATGATGATGTCTGGGTTTTGTAGGAATGAACGTTTGTCCAGGTTTTTAAAAGCCCCAGTGCATGGAACACACCCTTGGAAGTCGTTGTAGGAGAAATTAAGCCCCACGAGATTAGGAAGCTTAGTTAATGACTCAGGAATTGGGCCCGTGAAATTGGTGTGAGAAAGATCAATGTACTGAACCTCCATAAGCCTTTGATGAAAATGCAACATCTTTAGTTATGCATTGAGAAACAATGTTCCTTCCTTCTCTTTCAAACCAGGCTCTCAAAGACTCTGCCTCAGGATTTATGAAAAGCTGCGTTGATGAAATCTTTTAACTGAATAGATCGTTTCTGGGCCTCCATACCATTGTTTCGAAGTATGACGACAGTTTGAGAAACTGAAGTCACTATGCTGATAATATCTACAATAGAATTATTCTCCATGTTTTCAAGTTCACTTATAAATTTGAAACTAAATTGTTGTTTTGGTATGGAATTGTCGTCTTCTGGGAAGAGCTCAACGGCTGAAGAAGAATCCAAATGGATCTCCCAATCATTTAATAATATTTTAAATGATTGTAATTCTTTTATGCGGGTTTTAGGTTTTCCTTGGAAATTATGTAAATATTCCCCTGTTGGATAGAATTGTAAAAGCGATCGGCAGCGGCATTGAAGCATGTTACATGAATTTGTCCACCTTGAGAATCTAATAGATCAAAGTTAAAAACTTTCAATCTCTTTGCACATGATTGAAGCACCGAAGTTCCCCTTTCGCTGTGACCCAAACCTTTAAGTCCACCAACCTTGTTAAGGATTCAAAGCTACAATTGGAACAATTCTAGCAGCTGCTTCATTCTTGGAAATAGGAGCTCTATTAGAATACCTTAGGGAAGGCTGTGCAGAAATAGCTGAGCCATAATACATGTTAATTGCTCCTAAATGGAAATTTTTTTTATATGAATTTAAGTCTCTTCCTTGTCCCTTGTTTACAGAAGAAGTTGGATGTATCTATTCTCCAAAGCTTTCTACAACATGATCATGTGTAGGAACTTTGCAAAGAAATGTTGTATCTTGTCGCACATGTAAACCTCGTCACCCAATTCATTGGGCAAAGGTACATTCTAGTTATAAGCCACTCTTTTTCTTTGACCTACTTCATTATGCAAGTCTATTTAAGGATGTGAAGATCCGCAAGAGCCATGATTCATGCTGAAAAGAGATTGTAAGGATAACATTTGGGTCATAAGACCTATTTGTTGTTCCCTTACCATAACATACATCAATGTCAATGATAGAAACTCGTTTGTAACTAGAATCTAGAGCTAACTGAACAACAAGGGCATGGACAAGTAAGTTTATATCTTTTGGATGATGGAATCATGCAATTGTAAAAGTAGAGCAAGTCTCCCAAAGTGCCATTTTTTTATTAAAATGTATAGTAGCTCTTAAAGCACCACAACCTTATAAAGCTTGCTCTATTAAATGGCCAAAATGTGTCAACATTTCCTACCCTTCTTAAAATGCTTAAAGAAATTTATGCAAGGTCCATTTTAAAAATTCCCATCAAACATAAGGTTTGATGGTATCAAAACCTTGTTCCTAAGAAACAAAAATGAACATTGTACAAGTGAACCCAAAGCATAAGCTACTTGAAAGAAGGAAAGAGAGTGGTCAATGTAACCCTCTTAGGAATCCTCTTGTCTTTGATCCTATCATACTTAATTTCTGATGTAACCTAAGCTTTCTTTTTTGCATCTTATTTTATCAATGCTCCACTTGTTCAGCCCCCACATTATCCTTTGGAGCATTATTTCTAGAAACCATCTCTTTCCATTTTTCAAATGTTGTTTTAATTCCAATACCTAAAGCTTGATATTCAACCTTATTGTTAATGCAAGGGAATGATAAAGGAACCGCCTTGAAAATTTATGGAGAATCATCATTTACTAAAATTCCTTTAGCATTTACACCTTTGAAGTTACAAGAACCATCAAATTATAACTCCCACTTGCTCTTATCTTGAGATTCCTCCTTTTTGCAAGTTATAAACTTCTTCGAGTGTGCAAATTTTGGATTCAAAAGCTCTTATTTCAAAAACTTTGATTTTCTTGTTTGAAGTGATGTTTTCAATCATCAAAGGTTCACTATATATGTATATTTGATTCAGTTTCCCTTTCCAAGGTAGCCACATATGCGAGTAATCTGTTGATATGTAACCTGAGAAATTTTTACTCCAACTTATACTTAACAAAAGACTATATGAATCTAGGATATTTGCTATTGAATAGTTACTCTACTTTTTATATGGGGTTCAGAAGTGATTTCTAATAGAACATTGGGTAGCTAATGCACAATCTTTACTTTGCTTTATCCACTTGAACAATCTTTTTATTGGATTGTTCAGAAGTCAAACCACTTTTTTTGCATATAGATAATGACATGATAGTAGATGTAGCTCTAGAATCAACCAAAAAATTGTGCATATATTTATCTTTTAACTTCATTGTTAAAAGAAAAGGAAGAGCTTCTTTATCAAGAGTACAATCATAGCTAGTTTTTTTATCTTATCATTGTTAGACACATAGCTTAACTCTAACTCTCCAACTCTTCTTTTACCTATAATAAGTTGTACAACTTTTCTTTGCTAATATCCTATTTGTAATAATTAATTTATAATAATGTTCGCCTTGAGATGTTTAAGATCCTCAATTAGATTATACTCTCCATCTCCATAGAAGCTTGGTTTTTTCATCTATTTATTAAAAGTATGATTTTGAGTACCTTGCTCTACTTGATCTTCTTTACTTTTGTTTTTCTCTCTTCCACTTGGTTCAAAAACCTTCCTCTTAGTAGATGGATTAAAAATGATGTTTGAAGGCTTGGAAGTAGTTAATTTGTTCTTTGATTGCATATTTATATATATTTTCTTCATTTCTATTACACTCTTCATCTGATGATATATCCTCTTTAGAACTTGATAGAGGAGATGTATCACTAGATCCATTTTTGAAAGATTTGCTTACATAATGGACACTAGACATCTCATTATCAGATTCAATATCAAGGAAGTTAGACATAGCAACATCACTCTCATCCTCATTGTTTGTTAACTTAGTGTCTTGATGTTTGATGAGTAGTGAAGGTGTGCCCCTACGCCCAACAATACCAATCACAAAGTGTTCACATGCAATCTAGTTGAATTTTACGAACTCTCTAGTTTTTGGTAGACTAGCCCTCTAGGAAGTGAACCTTGTCCTAATGGTCATTTTTTGTCCTCCCAATTACACTTGTGATGTACATGGTATGATTAAGTGTAATCGAGGCATATGATGTTTGCCATTTTATGTTTTATGGTTTTGGTGCTTAAAGAGAGAGATGACGTAAATTGAGTACTATTTTAATTTAACTATTTAACTAATCTCTAACTAGTCCTAACATAGGCATCTAGTCCCACTTTCTGTACACATCCTAAACCCATGTATCCACTACTAGGTTACCAAGCGCTACACTACTGGGTGCACCAAGTAATAATGCTACTGGGATTACCAAGCAAATACGTGTTTACGCTCGAAGCGGTCATACTTATGTATTTAATCTATTTAGCTTATCTCACTTAATTACTTGATTAGCTTAATTATTGAGAAACATTGAATAAATAACTAAAAACATTAAATGCATTAATAAAACATTTAAACTATCCAAAATGCTACAAGGTTTATCCAGAAGTTCATCTTTATTGCCACACACATTGTCATACTCAGGTACAATAGTGCTCAAATAAAGATTCGTATACTCAATGACACTTGTTGTTGGTACTTGGGAAAATATTATAACTTTCAAATGTAAAAATTGCAAGAGTTCAACTACTACTATTACTTGAATGCTCATAAACACGGTTGGGAGCTCATATTTATAGTTTTTGCTCTAGGGTTTCATCAATGGGGCCTCATAGATGTAGCATATGCTATGTCGACATGGCCCCATTGATGGGGCACCATCATGTAAATAGGGATCCATCGATGAGGGCCCATCAACACTCATCATACCCCCATGGCTAAATGAAAACTCATCCTCTAGTTCTTTTACAAAATTGAGAAGGTATGGGATTATTAACTGACTCTTAATAAAACAAACTAACTTGACAAAACTGAGTGTACAAATCAACACATTACAAAAAATTGTGGTGTTCATGACACAAAATTGAATACCATGACATGGCTACACAAAATTGGATATCAAATTCTCTAATGGCATGAAGATAGTTGAGAATATTAGATAATCCTAGGAAGTGGAGGCTCTTGAGGTTTTGAAGGACCTTTGTTAGCTTCGAGCACGTGTGGTAGTTGAGGTAGCTATGGCTATCCTACTACAGCTGCAACCTCTAGTGGAAGGTGAAAGGTATCTAGTAATTCCTTCATCTTCTCTTCCTTACTCTAGGGATCATTCATAGTCTATGTGGCATCACCAATGTGGGCTAGAATGGGAACATCCCATAGAAAGGGCATTACTAGGAACATTTCCTTTACATTGACAAACTAGGCAGTGAACTTTTTGCATTTAATATTGAATATTGTAACTATGTTCTATAGCTCCTAGTAGTTGTTCATCCTCTTGGCCATGTTCTCATTAATTGATTTTTGATCAATGAATTGTGCCTTGAGAACTTTGAGTTCAACGTTTACCACTGCAAGCTTTTTCTTGGTGTCTTTGTGATGCTTGAACTCAACCTTGTACAACAAGTATGAGTTGGCTACATGTTTCTTGAGTTCTAACTATGGTTGTCTGGTAGCCAACATGGCTAGATCTGCATAACAAATATTGGCAAGCTTTATGTATTTTGTCATCTCCTCAATTTGCAACTCCTTCATGCAAGTTTCTGCTTTATTATAGGCATCTATTCCATCAACAATGGCTTGCCACAATTCTTTCCCTTGCTAGAGTTATTGGAGGGTTTCATTCACATTCACCTTTGCCAATTGGATGTGTTTCTCATTTACTTCCTTTTGTAGGTTGATCCATTCTCTATAATGCTCTTTGACTCTCTCAAATTTGAGAGCCTCTAATTTTCATACGGCTACCTTGATTGCAATTTTCTATTGAAAAGAATAAACCTCCTCCATGGAGAGGTTTCTATTTTCTATTGTCAATCTCTTTAATTCTGTATTTGCTCTAGCTAGTTGCTCCTACTGTTGATGAATGAAGTTGATTAATTATTATTTGTACTCATCAATATTCCATAGATGATGATCCTTTACAGTTAACTTTACATTCTCCTAGCAAGTTTGATCCAAGGCCTTCTAAATTTTGTACTATGTGGCCTCTGCCAAGGATTATTAGAACACCATCATCTTCATTACACCCTCAACCCCTTTGAGTTTGGTGTGAAGATGTTCCATGGCTTCATCTCTTGTTAATGTTGGGTTGGCAATCTAGGCTCTTAATTCAGCAACTTCACCAACCAAGCGTTCATTTAGTTCCTTGCCTATTTTTAGTTGCCCCTTCAAGATGATATTCTTGCCCCTTGCCTCAAGTAGCTCCAACTAGGCTGCAATGATATTATCTGGAAGGTCAAAGACATCCAAAAGTATTTACTCGGTTCCTACTAGTTGATGCAATAGTTCTTCATGTTGTGCTACATTTATTTTATCGCTTATGATTCTTGTGAACATTTACACATCCTTGAGTGCAGTGATGTTTGGTGCATATGTCATAGGTGCATTGAGCATTTCGGAAATACGATTAGTAACCATCTCTACTGCTATTTCCTACCATTAGTGCTTCATCACCAATATCCCCTCACATTCCTCCAAGCACATTAAGAAGGTCACAACATTCCTAGAGATTTTTGGGAGTGATTGTTATTCTGTGAGAGATACCATGGCCCCTTTTGTGCTAGGATTAGACCTTGCAGGCAACTACATTCTTTGGGCAAAAAATTGGATCTACCTCCATCCATCAAGATTACTGTCTAGGGCACCTCATTAAGATGACTCATTACTAGTCTATACATGGATGGATCCTTAGCACTCATGCCTACTCCTTGCTCTTATTTTTTCAAGAGCCATTCTCAATATTTGCACAACTGTTGGGTAGTTATAGTGATGTTTGGCATAGTTGTCTAAGTGGCAAGTGGAGGTGGTGATTGTTGCTGCTCTTCTTGAATAGTCATTGTAAGCATCTTATCTTTCATCATTTCTACCCAGTTGGTGGTTGGAACATGCCTGAAAACATCATTGGTGTAATGGAGTATTCCTCCCCTTTGACAAAGTTTCCTGATGAGACATGAGAAGGGAAATGGCTTCCTTCCAAATCCATTTTCTTTAAACTACTTCTTCATCTCTAGATAGATCAGTTTTGGGAGGTTGATAGGGAATCTCTCACTCAAAGTGACACATGCTCAAGTAGAGAAGATAGTGATTTTGCTTGGCCTCATCATGGGATTGAGGTGAAAGGGCACAATCTTGTAATGAATCCTCTCTACTAGTGTGAGCGTGCTAAACTCCTTGCGGTCAACACCATAGCATCATCACATCCATTCTTTCTTGATACTGGGATCTACCTGCATTGGGATCTTAGTAAGGCTTGCATCCATTTCTAGTAACCCAAGCACTACAGTAATGACCTGCATTGAGTAGGACACTAAGATGTCCTTAATTTTTACCATTGTTCCAGAATAAAAATGTCTCTCCCATGTAGCACTTCCTAGTGGAAGTAATGACTAGCCACATGGAAGAGGTGTTCAATTGGTCCTGCACTTATTTTGGGGCTTGCTCTAGGAAAGGGCCAAAGTTTAACTCCTAGAGCACCATTTTTTGGACCTCCCTCGATTTGATCTAATTCAAGCAAGCCTCTATCAAGGTCACCTTGAGATTTTCTTGTGGTGTAGGTAAATCATCCTGATGGAAGTGTTCTATTGCTACTATTGGTTTTGGAATCTCTCAAATAGATTCCACTTTTGCCTCTTCCCTAAGAGGACCTATGACATGGGTTACAACTGGTTCTTCTTGGGCTTATTCTTGGCCCCTTCCTACTCTAGGTCATTTCTCCCTTAGTTGAGATGGTCATGGTTCCTACGTGTGTTTCCCTTTTTGTGCCATCTGTGGTTACAACACATCCATGGATTAGTAGATTTAATATGTAACTTTAAATTTTTGAATACCTTCTCTTGTTAGTTAGTTACACTTTGGCTAAGGTTGGACCATGGTAGATTGATTATTTTATTAATTATTTATTGTAGATGTTATCAAAGCTTGTTGGAAAGGTTTAACTCTTGTAATTTAGTGTTTAACACTTAATATTTTAGTTAAGCCTTTGTGAGAGTTAGAAAAAATCGTGAAAAATTTTCAATCAAAAAATGGCATATTTGTGGCCCCCACAACAAAGAGCTTAGTTTTGATAGCTACAAGGTTGAAGAACAAAGTGATTTGGATAAATAGTTAGGAAGTTATGGGCTTTGAAAAATTAAAAAACTCCATTAGCATTTGTGAGAAAATGTAAAAATTTCAAAGTGAAATCATGTATATATATACTATTTTTTTGCCATGTCAATTGAGCCCCATATATGGGTCTGCTCCATCAATGATGCCCCATATATGGGACCCATAGGCAAAAATTTAAAGTTTAAATATCTTGAAAAATATAAGGAATTTTTCAATGAATTTTGGATTGATGGAATTCCATAAAAGCCAAGAATATGATGAAATCATTGAAGAGATGATTTAAAAGTTTAAAAATTAAAAATTTTGATGGAGAATATAAAGCAGCACATGATTTGATGCAAAATATGGATGTATGAAAGATTCTGATTGCAAGAATGTCTAAGGATAAGGTACTTAATGAACCCATCTGAAACATATGCAAGTGGGTCCTTCCCATAGCAAGCACATGCCTTATTTGCCCTTACATAACCTCAACCTAAGGAGTCCGTGGGCCCCATAGGTGATTAATGGTTAATGGAAGTTAAGGATCAAAACCTGAAAGATTCTACTTAAGAATTCAAATATGTCAAACCAAGACATGGAATCAAGGACATGGACTTTGGTAGTGAGATGAGTTATGGTTACTAGAGACAAATGATGGAGAAGGTGGAATGGAATCTTGAATTTAGCTCAAAAGAAGTCTCTTATGAAGTTTATGTTTAAAATGACCTAAGAAGATCCATCCTTAGTCTAGACCAAAACCAACCTCTTTCAGTGATTTCGCAATGCCACTTCAAGATTGTTCCACCCCCTCGAGACATAAGAGTGCTTCCATAAAACAACCACCATTCCATAAAGAGAAGAAAGGAGAAGTAGAAAGTGAAAGAGTGCCTTAGTTAGAGGGGACCTTCAAGCATGGGTAACATGTCTTTCTAGTCCCATAACTAGTGCTTGTAGCCCCTTTATTTGTCTAAGGGGTGTGCTTTGAATTCCTATCATGTTGTTTTTTATTTTTATTATTTTTGTTTTGTTTTGTTTTGTTTTGTTTTTTTTTTTTTTTTGGATGGAAACCACACCATGCAAAGACTTTATTTAACTTTCTATTAATGGTCAGAATGGAATGGTAAGAAGTCCATGAAAACATTTGAGCACCTAAGTAGAAGACTACAAAGATTATTGAGTTTCATTGAAGTCACACTTTATGCAAACCTTTGAATCTTTCCTAATTCTAGAAACTACTAAAGTCATAAATTGATTAAAAGTTGATTTAATGAAAGGGATCTCAAACATCCAAAACAAGGAAAATCATAGAGTTTATAAATGGGTGGATGTTGTGGACTTACTACCTATTCCATGAAAAAGAAACCATGACTTAGCCATCAGTACAAAAATTCAAAAATAGAAACCAGACATTAGCAAGCAAAACATAAAGTAGAAACCATCATTAGTAATAACTACAACACCATTGTGTCTTGTTGGCACAAAGCATGTTTATTAGCAAAAATTTGAAAATCACACTCAAACAAAACAAAGTAAAATATATAATAAAGTGTAAAATATCCAAGAAAGATTCAAACCTACTACTGATGGTGTATAAAAAAGTTGTAAAATAGGAAGAAGTTTTAAAATCAAAAAGGTGTAAAAATAAATAACTTGCAAACTCAAAAACATGGAAAACAAAAAATAGAAAAATCGAGCCATATCGATGATTATTATGGATGGCCATCTCCTCCATGACTATGTTTGAAGGAGGAGATTTGAAAAATTGAGAATGGTTGTCCATCTATTAAGGTAGTTGTTGCACTAGCTTGCTTTGGCTAGTGGAAAGGCTTTATTTGTTGGGTGTTGACCAATTTCTTTTTGTCTAGGCTCTTAGGTTTGTAGATTAACATGGGCATAGAGGAAAAATTTTCATTAATTACATAAGGTCCCTCCCACAATGTTTGAAACTTTATCTTTTGAGATACATGTGTGGGATTCTAGTAGAGAACCTTATCTCCCTGTTGAAATTTCACTTTCTGTATTCCAAGTTCAATCTTTATTTGTTGTATGCCTTATGCACTTCATTCAAAGATAGGGCCACTAATTGGTTTTCATTTAGCACATTCAAGTTGATTAATATTTCCCTTTGTGCTAGGCTTAGGTCAATGTCTGAGTCATAGGCTGTTGAAACTGTACGAAGCTTAGATTGGACTAGAAGTGTTGGAAGTTTTCCATACACCAGCTCATAGGGAGAGTTGCCAATAGGGAGTTTCCATGTTGAGCTATAGGCCCAAAGGTCATTATTGATTTTTGTGCTCCAATCTCTTCTATATTTACTTATGATCCTTGTTAGGATCTTTGTAATCTCCCTATTGGTGACTTTTGCTTGACCGTTGGCTTGGGGATGATAAGATGTTGTTAATTTATGTTCAATGCTCAAGCATTGCATCAACTTTGAAAAGTTGGTACCTATAAAATGGGTTCCATTATTAGAAATTAGTGCACATAGCACCCAAAACCTATTTACAATATGTTGTTATACAAATCTAGTAGTAGTGGATGATGTATAATTGATGACTGCTTCTATCCATTTGGTGTAGTAGTTGATTGCTACAATGATGTATGCCTTTCCATTGGACATGGATGTGATGGAATCCATAAAGTCTATGCTCCACATGTCAAAGGGTTCTAGTGGTTGAATCCATTATTGAGGATCCTCCATTCGAGCATTCATCCCACAATCTTGTTGACAACACTCATAAGATCAAATAAATTGATGGGCATCCCTAAAGATTGTAGGCCAATAGTATCCTTCCATCAAGATTTTTATGGTTGAGCATCTTGGAGAACATGTAGTTGATTCACAGCAGGGACACACCAATGAATTAGGCCATCAGCACACACCTTGTAAAGGTGTTTGTTAATTTCCATGAAGTACTTTGCTCAGTTAAGAAACTATTACTTCTTCCTAAAGTCCAAATCTTATAGCATCTCCTAAGTGAGAAGGTAAGTGAGGATGCCATCATATCGTTTTGGTTCAAGGGGTACTTGGTCATTTATTATTATTGTAAAGAAGAGGTTTTTTGAAAATTGATTAGATTGTAGACTCTCCTTCTCTTTATTATCCCATCTTAGTCGAGAGAGGTGGTCAGAAACCACATTCTTAGTTCCTTTCTGA
The DNA here is from genome assembly GCA_015680685.1 of Gnetum montanum. Taxonomy (NCBI): domain Eukaryota; kingdom Viridiplantae; phylum Streptophyta; class Gnetopsida; order Gnetales; family Gnetaceae; genus Gnetum; species Gnetum montanum. Next base: position 96,794 of record MNCI01020067.1, read on the forward strand.
TCTACCATTGTGAGATTGAATTCTTGTAAGATTATGTGCCACCATATGGTATGAGGGCCCACCATTGGCTTGTTCATTAGGAAGTGAATGGCACTATGATCTGTGTATACAAATACTTTGTAACCAAGCACATAGTGCCTAAAATTTTCAAGAGCATACACTACCACCATCAGTTCTTTCTCAGTTGTGATGTAATTCAACTATGCACCCACAATGCTTCAACTTCCATAATGGATGTAATATAAATGTTTCTTATCATCCAAATACATAAGCAAGGCTCCCAAGGCATAATTAGATGCATCTGTCATTATATGAAATGGTCTACACTAGTCTGATGCTCATAGAATTAGAGTTTCTATAAGCTTCTTCTTTAACTCTTGGAATGCATGTTTACACTCCTTGGTCCAGATGAATGGAGCATCTTTCTTTGTAAGCTCAACCAATGACTTTGCAATCCTAGAGAAATTTTCTATGAATCGTCAATAGTAACTAGTATGTCCAACAAATGATCGGACATCTTTAACTGTCTTTGGTTGATGTGTGATTTCTTGGATGACCTTTATCTTTTTTGGATTTACCTCAATCCCTACTTGAGTAATTTTTTTCCCTAGTATTATGCCTTCATAGACCATTAAATGGCTTTTTTTCCAATTGAGCATATGATTTTTTTTAGCACATCTTTTTAATACCTACTCAAGGTGATCTAAGGCTTACTCAAATGTAGCCTCATAGGTAGAAAATTCATCCATAAAGACTTCTACCCTGCTACCAATCTATTATTGAAAAATACTAAGGATTAGGTGTTGAAATGTTGTAGGGGCATTGCATAGACCAAATGGCATCTTGAAATATGCAAAAGTTCCCCAGGGACTCATGAATGTTGTCTTATTCTAATCTTTTAGCATGATCTAGATCTAGTTATAGTCACTATAACCATCCAAGAAGCTATAATAGCAATGCTTGGAGATAGTATCCAACACTTGGTCCACAAATGGAAATGGAGAATTATCTTTAAATGTTGTCATATTCAACAACCTAAAGTCGATGTAGATCCACCACTTGTCATCTTTCTTTGGCATAATGAAAAGTGGGCTAACCCACTCATTATCCATTATGGGATAGATGAACCCTGCCTTGAGTAGTTGTTATATTTCCTTCTTGATGATCTATTTCAATTTGGGGTTCAGCCACCTCTATGGTTGCCTTCTTGGCTTCATGGCTAGGTTAATGTAGATACAATGATCACATGTTCTTAGATCTATTCCTATCAATTTAGGATATGACCAAGAAAAGGCTGTTGGCCACCTATTGACCACCTTCAACAACTTGTCTTTTGTTTAGCAGCAAGATTTGCATTGATTATAACTAACTTGCCATTATTTAAAAATGCATACTCCATGCTGGTTGGTAGAGGTTTTAACTCTAGGGGCTCTTACTTGAAATGATTATGGATTATCAACTCTCCCCAATAGTTATTATCATCTTCATCATTAGAGAGTTGGAGATGAACTTGCTCAAGTTTAGCCATGCCTTCAACATAGGCACATGTTAGGCTCTCAATAGGTTCCATGCATAGTGTGTTGTTAGAGTCAGCTGTCAGCCACTGGATGCTCTCTTATTTTGTGGTTGCTACATACAAGCACCTTTGGATATTAGTTTCATGCACATACTAATTGCATACTATGATGAATGTCCTTTTAATGAACCAAATTTTCTACATGTAATTGCACCCATTATCACTGTACATGATGCATGAAACATGCTTCTTCTATAGACATCCAAATTCATTTTCCTTAGAGATTTCCAAGGAGAGGTCCCTTATAATCATTCATGCATCAACAATGCTTAACCATGCACATCCCATAATGATGGGGAAGTTGCCTTTGCAATTTTCCACCTTGATCACTAGAAAATTAGTAGGATAGGACCATGCACAAACTATAGTCATAATGTCCTCCACTAATCCCAAAAGAAAAATGATTAACTAGTCTACCAATTCCAAATAGATTTTTCTCTTCTTGAGAGGTGGTAGGTTCCATGCCTTGTACATGTCTTAGGAGATGAGATTAACACTGAAACCAGAATCAAGAAGAGCCTTTCATGGCACATGTATAGCAATCTATAAGTAAATAAAAGGACTTCATGGGTAAAATATTTTCATGAAAAGGTTGCCAGACTTGATCTAATCAGAAACAACATAAGTTAACATCACAATGTGGATCTGGTTTGAAAGGTACTTGAATGTGTTTGATGTAGAGGATGAGGGTGTTGGAGATATATGGCAACCAACTACATTAGGTTGTGAGGCTTTGGGAGGATTTTTGGGTTGAAAAAATGGTTGTTTCCTAAATTGATTGTCTGAACCACTCAACTGGAATACTAGTTGTGAATGTACAACCCTTGTAGCATTTCGTTGCTATGGCTATGGGGGAATTTTTCCCTGCATGGATGGAGCAGGAGGCAACTAGATTGAGGATGGAGTGATGTGTGTAGATGAATGTGGAGGGTGATATGGATATGGGTGCTTCCCTTGAGTAGATGGTGAATGAGTTTGATGATAGTCTAGGGGATAATAGTGATGCTGGAATGAGGCATGGCTAGTAGAACTTCGTGGAGAGACGGGTTACTAAACATAGTGCTCTTATAAATTTGGTTGCCTATATGGGCATTATTGTCTTGGCAGTAGAATTCCCCAAAACTGTGGTTGGTTCCATTGTTGATATTGTTCATATGGTTGTGGTGGAGCTCCACTTAGATAGTAAGGTAGTTGTTGTTGGTTGAATTGCCTTGGATTGCCTTGAGGATAAGGCAATTGTTTGGGTGCTTTCCTTCTTGCTAGTCAAGGATTCAATGTGTACACCCTAGACTCTTGTAATTATGACACCATAGGGAAACATCCCTTAGGATGTTTATACTAACAAATGTCACACCCAACATCATTATCAGAGTCCATCTCCATAACTTCTTCTATTGCCTTCTTTGCCCTTACCTCTCTAGTAAGCATGTTCAGCTTCTTTCCACCTCCTATGATCATGATCACTATTCCACTCTTTATATTCTTCAACAATCTTCATAGTAGTTTGGAAGTTTTCATCCAAAGAGTTCCATAATTTATCAACCTTTGCCAAAATATTAGAAATAGATTTTTGGATTGGAAAGGTTTTTCTTTTCACCACTTCGTTGAATGATGACTTCTCCTCATCACAAAATCGGATCTCCCTTTTCCTGATGGAAGGATCTTTATTATATTCTTCTACACTTTTTCTTTTTTGCAACTCACCTTCTTCTTTTGCAACCTAATCTTTCAACCTTTGTATCTGATGAGCTCTTAGTTTGGATAGTCTACCTTGGGCACAAACCCCAAGAGTTATTTTTGGTTCTGCTCTAAGTCCATCTATGATGTGGTGGAGTTGTTTCTTTTGAGAATAACCATGGCTATGGCATGGATGTAAGAAAGAATATTATCTACCCATGGTAACATTCAAGGGCTCATGTGTTTCTTATTTCTAGTCTTGGATTTACCTTCTCAGATTAGACACTCTTGAGTACATTTGATATTTATCATTAAATAACTTGAGCATTGTACTCCATCAATAGATAGATTCTAGCTTCAAAGACTGGTACCACCTTCTGCTTCCTTGATAAGTGTCTTGGGAAAGAGTTTGAGTTTCTGTAAATCATTCTCAATGTTTTGTAAGGTGTAGGAGTTGTGAAAGGCTTGTAGATGATTTTACAAATCAAAGTTTTGTCCCTCCTCAAATCTTGAGATATTATTCATGTCTAAGCACTTGATCCTACTATCTTTCATATGCCTATTTAGAATCTTAACTACCTCTATGAAGTTAAGCATACTTTAAGTTGCCAAAAAATGCTCATCATTATTATTATTTCATTGTCATCGATGATGTCCTCTATTACCCCTTTGATTATTGTGGCCATGGTGATTTGTTGCTCACATCCATCATGATTGTTCCTTCTGTGACATCTTTCAAAAGTAGAAGATGAAGAAGAAAGAGATTTAGATGAAGAGGGTGAAGAGGAAGAAGGATTTCCACCACCATGGTGTCTACCAATTTCCATTCTGTGATGTTTTCTTATTGTCATGATGCTTGTCTAAGCTCTTGCCTTGATTGCCATCTTTTCCTAAACTTGGATTGTTGATAGTAGATCGTAGATTCAGAGCCACATCCCCATCACCAGTAATGATGGGTGGAGAATTCTCATGTTGAGATCCCTTAGAGGGAGGATCCTCATTGTCATCTTGGTTCAAGAAGAATAAGGAATTGGTGAACCATTTCCCCTTCACATCCTCATGATGCTTCTCCTGGTGTCAATCTTGCCTACATTGTGTGTTAGTGGGATGGTAGTCTCAATAGTCGTAGTCATGCATAACATAGTCTTTTTGAAGATCATGAATGTCTAGCTTCTTAAGAGTTTGAAGCAGCATCATGGACATAGATTGATTTGGAGGCATTATAATGTTGCCTTCCATATCATGCCATTGCAGTTGTTCATCTTAATCTAGGATGAAGGTGAAATTAGGCACATACCCATCTGGATGAGTACATATCACTTTGCACTTTTGTGGAACCAATTCTTTTATATCATTTCACCTATGAGAAGAAGAAGACATTTTGCAAAATAAATAAAATATGTGGAAATGATGTTGACCTTGGGGTTCATCCAATGATATTAATGATGCTCACTAATCCTAGATAGTGCATGTTTTAATAAAAGAGAGCCCTTGGCAATGACACCAATGATGAGTGATGAAGGTGTACACCTACATCCAACCATATGAATCACAAAGTGTTCATGCATGATCTGGTCGAATTCCATAGACTCTTTAGCTTCTGGTACACTAGTCCTCTAGGAAGCGAACCTTGCCCTAATGGTCATTTGTTGTCTTTCCAATTACACTTGTGATGCACATGGTATGGTTAAGTGTAATCGAGGCATATGATTTTTGTCATTTTATGTTTTATGGCTTTTGTGCTTAAAGAGAGAGATGAAGTAAATTGAGAACTAATTTAATTTAACTATTTAACCAATCTCTAACTAGTCTTATCATAAGCATTTGGTCCCACTATCAGTATATATCCTAAATCCACATATCCACTGCTGGGTTACCAAGCACTATGCTATTGGGCATACCAAGCAATAATGTTGCTAGGATTACCAAGCAAATACATGTTTACATTGAAGTAGTCATGCTTATTATTTAATCTATTTAGCTTATTTTGATTATTTACTTGATTATCTTAATTACTAAGAAACATTGAATAAATAACTAAAAACATTAAATGCATTAATAAAACATTTAAACTATCCAAAATGTTGCAAGGTTTATTAAGAAGCTCATATTTATTACCACACACACTATCATGCTCAGGTACAACAATGCTCGAATAAAGATCTGTGCACTCAATAACTTCTACTGCAGGCACTTCAGAAAATATTTTAACTTTCAAAGGTAAAAACTGCAAGAGTTTGGCTACTACTATGACTTGAATTCTCATAAACATGGTTGAGAGCTTGTATCTATAGTTTTTTCCTCTAGGACTGCATTGATGGGACCCTATAAACATAACAGACACTATGTTGATGGGGTAACACCACTTAAACGAGGCCTTGTTGATGGGGCCCCCTCAACAAGGCCATGTTAATGGAGGCCCATCAACATGACACTTTGATGCTCATCAATGTTTATGTTTGCTATTTTTCTATTTTTCCTTAATTTTATCTTTTTCCAAAGCCTTTTTTAGTTTCACTATTTTGTTGGACAAGTCTTTCATTACTTGTCCTTTTTCAGATTCTTTAATTTCTAACTCTTGCTTTATTTTAATATAAGATGGTCCCAATCATGCTTTAAGTTGGATAAAATCTTGCACAAGGATTCTAATTTTTTCTTCTCTTTTTTTATTTATGATGATTTCTTCATTATTTAAGTTCGGGTATTTTTCTAACGGTATAGCTTCACTAAAGTAGTCATTTAGTGTTAGCAAGTTTGGAGTTCTTCTCAACCATATTGAAATATTAGGATGCACAACCTTAAGATAAGTGTCTCAAAGCATTTCAGCTAATGGTCTATATTGTCTTTGAAAGAACTCATAAACTCATTGAAATTTAACATCAAAATCTCTAATTAACTCTTTAACTTCTTGCTTAGCTTGTACTAACCCATAGTACAGTTGTTGTTGATCCAATTGATTGCCAAACTGAGCCAAGAAAAGACTTTTTATATCATCCCAACTTATGATACTGTTGCTTGGTAAGTTTGAATACCAAATCTGAGCCATATCCTTTAAATTTGTTACAAATAACCTACAAGCTTGATCTTGGTGTTTGATGAGTGGTGAGGTACCTCTACACTCAACCATATGAATATGAGAGTTACAGACATGATCCGGTCGAACTCTGCAAATGAAGTACCTACACGCCTTATGGAACACTTAAGGTTAATCATTCGTTGTCTTCCCACACTTACTTGTATTTTTCATGGTTGTATGGTTAAGTAAGTCTAAGGTATGTGATTTTTATATCTTTTATGTTTTATCTCCTATGCTAATGAGGGAAAGGGTGAAGAGACTAAGTAACTAGCTTTAACTAACTAAGTTCTAATGCCTAGCATCAGTGTCCATCCCACTTGTCGTTCACACCCTGAACCAATGCAACCTTCTAGGATTACCAAATGCTATTTGTTACTGGGATTACGAAGTGTAACGCACGTGCTCGAAGCTTTCGTACTGAATGCACTTAACTAGGAGTGTTGAGGGTTAAAAAAGATTAATTGACTAATAAAGAATTTAAACAATTAACAAAAATTTAAGTCCTATTTAGCTTAGTCCATGCACTACAAGGTTTATCCAAAAGTTCATCTTTATTTCCATACACAAACTTGTGCTCAGGTACAATATTTTCTCGAATAAAGATTCGTTCACTTTGGGACTCCTACTGCGGGCACATGGTAATTATTCTATCTCTAGAATGCTAAAACTGCAAGAGTTTGGCTACAGTCTAGATCTAGATGGTGAAACAAGGGAGAGCCGCCTCTTATTTATAGATTTGGCAATGCGTTGCGATATCACGTACACGATATCGCAGGGGAAGATGTGATATCACGTATACGATATCACAGAAGATGCGATATCGCAGCCCACGCGATATTACATCCCATCAGTGTTGAATATTTGCATGAGCTAAAGCTAACTCAAGCAAGTGAAGGTATTCTTTAGCCAAGTAAACATTTTAGGGAATAAAAGACTCAAACAAATATTTATAAACTACCTTAGGAATATTGTCTAATTTTGGAACCTTAATAGTGTAACTCCTTGCCAAAGATTTACTGGTTGTGGATTCACCATCCTATTAGGTTTTCTTTTGATCGCTAAACTCTTATTTTTATTCAACCTTCTCCTATAGACTGATAAACTAGATAGAAGGGGTGAACTTCTTATCCTTCTAGTTTTTACTTCACTACTTATTCTAAACTTAAAAAACTTTTTTTGTTCTTCCTCTGATGAATAATCATTCTAATCAAAAAATTCTTTAGGACTTCTGAAATGATCTAAACTACCATTCTATTTGGTCATTAACTCAAAATAATAACTAATTTTCTTGTCCTCTTTCTAGCGCTAAAAAGAATTGTTGGCGCACTAGGACTATTAGGCTCTTTAAATGTAATAAGTTGTTAACTTATGAACTTAGGTGACAAATTTTCTTACTCTCCTTCTAGCACCAAAAAGAATTGTTGGCAACCATTTGGAACTGCCAATGTTTTCCTTCAAGCCTTATGACTAGGATCATGGGAAATGAAAGTGTTCCTTCAAACTTGAGTTTAGGTGCTTGCTAGTCTCTAGCAATACCAAGGTCTAGATACCCCTAAATAAACTTAGTGGTAATAGAGTGAACTAAGCGTAAATGTGTGTTTGTTGTTATGAATGTTGAAATGGTTGGGTTTGTGTATGAATTTGTAACTGAGTATTAGAACAAAAATTTAGCTACCTTTGTCAAATACTATGAGTCATTAAAGATTCCTATTTTGTTAAGTTGCTTAGTCTATATAGTTCCTATAGTACATTACTTGAAACAAATAAAATTTCATCAAAATGCTTAAGCAAAATTCTATAGAGATCTACTCCTAATTTTACCCAGAGAAACATATCCACAAAAAAACTAGAAATATAGCAAGATTCAATGGATTTTAAAAGAAAGAAGAAAAGAAAGCATATTTGTGTGAAATTTCAAACATTTAAGTGACATAAATTGAACATAAAGAAACACTTTGAAATAAAGCTATTCCAATTCAATCTAAACTATTACAAATTGTCTAAACCTTCTAAGCTCAATAAGCAATTTCATATAAGACACCCTTATTAAACTACCAAAATTCTTTGTAAATGACAAAATATAAGCTATTATTTAGCTAGTTAAATAGTTGTTAAGGATTGTAAAGAATAGAGCTATTAGAAATGATTTAACAATTTCAAGATTGAAACATCAAGTAAAAGACTTTAAAAATTGAAGCTATTTCAAGTCATCTCAAAATATAAAATATTTTCTAGACCCTATAGACTTAGATAGGCAATTTTATAAAAGACATTACTATTAAGTTGCTTTAGATGCTTTTCAAAGAGAACATAAGCTCTTATATGGAAACCAAATATGAGTCTAAAAATGCATAAAAATAGAGCTATAAGAGCAATAAGAAAATCCCAAAATTAAATGCCAAGCACAATACTATTTAAACCATTAGCTAAGCAACTAAGATAAAATGAAAAAAAAAACTCATAGGATTAAAACAAAGTAGTTAAATTGTTGATGCAATTAGCAAGCCATTATTTACAAAGAATCTTCAATAATTCTTCCAAGTTTTTTTCCAATTCTTCCCGCTTTTATTCTGCCCTTGAAACTCTTTTTATAGTAGCTTCTAGCTTCTAGATAGTTACAAACATCATGAAAATTTAAGGTGAGTTACAAACATTATGGAGATTTAGTTATAACAACCATAGGAAATTATAACTTTTAGGAATAAAAGGTATAATAGCCAAATCCAAATAATTAAGGTAGCCAACTCTGGGATTCTGCGACGCGAATGGCGTCATGTAAGCATTCAACTTGTGCATCCATTACAGAATAATCGTTGCGGGAGGATTCATTCCACATAACCTTGTACTGCATGTCGAAGGCGTTGTCGGCTCTGTGTAGAAATGGAGTGAAGTTGGCCGCGATGTCCACCATAACATCACCGAAGGCCGAGAATATCATGTACACACTGGGCTCCTCTTCCAGAATGTCCTAGAGTCCCGTCAAGTTCTACGAGCTCAGCTCGTGGCCGAGGTGAATGATGTCGGAGTTGATCTTGAAGCGGGTTTTGTTGATACAGTAGCGGTCTGTGAGCTCATCCATGCTGAGGTGGGGCGTGGCTGAGGAGAGTGCCAAGGATTCCACCCACCGTATCTCTTTACACTTGTCCACGGTCATTCTCAGCTCTGGCAGAAGCTTCGTCATCCGCTGCAGCAGGTGCTGTTTTGGAGAATGCAGAATAAGGATTTGGTTCTGTGGACGATGATGATTTCTGGGATTTGTAGGAATGAACGTTTGTCCAGGTTTTTTAAAAGCCCCCCGGTGCACGGAACACACCCTTGGAAGTCGTTGTAGGAGAAATTAAGCCCCACGAGGTTAGGAAGCTTAATTAATGACTCAGGAATTGGGCCCGTGAAATTGGTGTGAGAAAGATCAATGTACTGAACCTCCATAAGCCTTTGATGAAGATGCAACATCTTTAGTTATGCATTGAGAAATAATGTTCCTCCCTTCTCTTTCAAACCAAGCTCTCAAAGACTCTGCCTCAGGAAGCTCTGGATTTATGAAAAGCTGGGTTGATGAAATTGTTCCGATGGCTTTTCCACTAAAATTGTTAATCTGTCTAGTTTTTATGGCTAAAATACTACAGTTACCAGAATCATAAAGTTTTTGAACTTTCTATCATTCATTATTACAAAAAGAACCCCACATAGTTAATTTTACACTCCAACCAAACAAATCTTTCAATTGAATAGATCGTTTCTGGGTCTCGTATGACTGCAGTTTGAGAAACTGAAGTCACTACACCGATAATATCTACCATAGAATTATTTTCCATGTTTTCAAGTTCACTTATAAATTTGAAACCAAATTTTTGTTTTGGTATGGAATTGTCGTCTTCTGGGAAGAGCTCAACAGTTGAAAAATCCAAATGGATCTCCCAATCATTTAATCATTTTTTAAATGATTGTAATTCTTTTGTACGGGTTTTAAGTTTCCCTTGGAAATTATTTAAATATTCCGTGTTGGATAGAATTGTAAAAGCGATCAGCAACGGCATTGAAGCATGTTACATGAATTTGTCCACCTTGAGAATCTAATAGATCAAAGCTGAAATTTTATGTCACCTCCAACACATCCATGCTAGGGCCAAGGTGCATAGCATGGAAGAGGCCTCCCCCAATGTGGAACCACCAAATTAAAAGGTTTTAACCACCTTCAACTAGCTTTTCCAAGGTTTAAGGGTTGCTAGGAGTGATTGGGTAGATTCTAAGTTATGTGGACCCCTTCTAGAGGTCAGATATGGGTGTGATGGGTAGTGGGAGATATGAATGGGAGTTAACCCTCCTTTTTCCATGTTGATCCCCCCCTATAGGGGGGTAAGCTAGCATGGACATCTAGGGTGACTATTTTTAGAAAAGTTTGACCCCCTTTCAGAGCCAGGGTTGGATGATGGCAAGAAAGTTTTTCTTTTTATGGGTTTGAGAGGTGGAAGACATGCATCCATGTTGAGTATAGTGACCCTAGTATGGATGCATGGGGGTTAAGGCTTGGGTATGGTTCTATGTGTTAGAGAGATCAAAATCCTAAGGGCACACAGTGGAACCCATAGCTTATAAAGTTAAAAATTAAAAATTAAGAAAAAAAAAAGGCAATTGCTATTTGCCTCTCCACACTTCTAGCATGAAGGATACTTTTCCCTCGTAAACTCAAGTGTATGTGGAGTTCTTGTATACCAAATTAGCAACTAAGGGTTTGAAGTGGAAATGTTAGGTTTATTGGATTTTTAATATTAAAACTTGTGGAAATTCATCACAAATTATCATTCCACCAACCAACATACTAGAGGAGAGCTTGGCATCAATTGTTGTAGCAAAATTCATCAACTATCAATGTTGAAGCTTTAATTCTTCTCTTGGCCAATGTTGAAGCTTGAACGCCTTCAGATTTCAAGCCTTCTTCCAATGTTGATCTTCATGATGAAGAAAGGTAGCAAAAGTCCCAACATCCAAGCATCAGATGAGGCTACCAAAAATATCTTCACCATTCCCAAGGCCATTTCTATCCAAGGAACCTCTTCATCAGTCCCAAGGTAGGTCATTCTTTGCCTTTTATATGGTGTTCTAGTCATTTTTATTGTTTTTCTAGGCAAAAATAGGTTGTTTTTCTCAAATCTAGTCAAGAGGAGTTAATAAAATTAAATTATAGAAAAATCCCACATCATGTTTTGGCAGTTTTCATGTGGGTCTAGGGTTATTTTTCTATTTTCACCTTGGTAGATAAGATTTTTAAAGGTAGGCTTGCTTTCTTAAATGCTTTTTTTCTAGAAATCTTATGTTGGGGCCATTTTTCTTAGATCTAGGGCCAAGGCCTCATCAAATAAAATTCTAATGAAATCCTACCCCATTATTTTGATGTGTTTTGTAATGGGTAGATGTTGGTTTGGCTATTTTGGTTAGAATCTATGACTACATAATGTCAATTTTGTTAGATTTTGTGTTTTTGGTGCATTTTTTATACGAAAAGCAAGCTATATTGTGCATTTTTTTTCAAAGAAATGACTTAAGTTTTGTAAACTTTAATGCTTTTAGTTTTTAGTATTGTATCTAAACTTTGTAATGGTTATGGTCTTATTTAATTTGGAGTTATATTGATCAAGTTATAGCTATTTCAATTTAGTTGTGCAACTAGGGTTTGTGGGTTTTTATCAACATTAATGAATTTTCTTTGAAAAGGAAATTATGGTTTTGAATTCATATTAATTATGGGTGCATATCACTAAATTCAAGCTTTCAATAGTGGTGGAATCACATCATTTGGAGCTTGAATGAATTTTTGGTGACTTGTTTTTCTAATCCTATGCAAATGGGGGTTAATGGTGACAACTACGGTTTTGCTATTTTGGCTATGTTTTGTGTAAGAATGGTTAGATTTTTTTTGTTATAACATTCATGACTAGAATGTTCATGATTTTAAGGCTCCTTTCATGGTGGAATCACTAAAATCAAAGCTAAGATGAATTTTTTTTTGAATTTTATAATAAGGTTGTGTTAATTGGTCTAAATTTTGTGGTAGCACTTTACCCCTTTGAGGATGGATGTGGTTGTCATAGTTAGAGTTGTCAACCTCCATGCTCTTGGGGATTTTTTTTTAAATGGAAATTATGTTATAAATTTTGTTTTAAAGAAAAGAGCTTTTTACTATTTTTATTATGGCCACTTTTTCTATGTTTTGATGCGTTTTCTAAATTAATGCATGATTTGAACTAAGGCATAATTCTAGTTGTGGTGTTTTGGTTCTAATAATTTTAGCTATGATATCAAGTCTATGAAAGGTTGTAATAAATATATTTATTTTTTGTGAATTTTCTTAACCAAATTTTAACCAACATCTTAGAGCTTTTTATGGAGGCTAATTTCACCCCTGACTAGGATGTATAAAATTTGTTAAGAAATTATAAGTGTTGAAATGTTGTGTTAATGTTTTTTTTTATGCTTTCCCTCAATAAGGTCCTGCTAATGCCAATGCTCCTTGTGGTTGATTTGGTTGGCATTCTTTGTTGTCTTGGTCAACCCATAGACCACGCCCCTCCTCCAGACATGGCATTGGAGAAGATGTCAGCATGGTTCCACCCAGGGGCAAGGGATAGCCTTTCCTATCTTCTCCAACACTTTAGTGTGACGATGTGGTCACACTTTTCTAAGGAGGTGGCTATAGTTATTGTGGAGAGCTTGTTACCTAGGTATGCATGCCTAGTTGCCCAGTTTATAACCAATGGGCTAGAGACTCAAGTAGTAGGAGAGCTAGTGGATTTCATCAATCCATGGTACCTTTTAAATATCTAGGCTATGCCAGAGTATTCATGATACAACATGAATAATATTCTAATGGTGATGTAAAGAGTTGACTCTTTATTCCAAAATCCTTTAGGAACTATATACCAATTACAAGGGTAAGCATGGCTATTATAGCTTTTAACATTTTGATTTTATATAATTTAGTCTCTTTTTTCTAACTTGTTGATCTCATACATATCATATAGGTATAGGGTCAATGATCAAGGTTTGATCAAGAATGATCAAACCTTGCTGGTAGCCCATACTGTGTTGAACGAATTCGCCAAAGGCACCAAGATTAGACATGTTGTTTTTGAATAGCTAAAAGGGAAGTTTGATGAATACCCTACTAGATTTGATCCTATTTATAAGAGGTGTATCACTACCAAAATAGCACACAACTGGTGGGCAACTCCCAAGGATATCAAAGATATGGGTATTACTATTAGAACCCCCACACGAGCTTCTCCAAGAAAAAAGAAGAAGAGTGAGAAAATAGGTACGTTGTTATGTTAAAGGTTTTCTGGTTATTTAGGCTTTAAGCTTCCTATGGCCAAAACATAGTTTTATTAATGCCAAGCACTTTTCTTTTGCTTATAGGGCCTTCCATTCCTACAGATGTTATTATACCCCTCATAAGACATTCTGTAGAAAATCTCATCCTAAAGCTTAGTGAGGTGGGACCAACATACGAGTGGTTGAGGGAGAAGGCATCTATAGACATTTAAGCAAATATTGCTCATGTAGGTTTGCTTGAGATCTTTATGGCATCCAATCCTATCATCCCTTCTATGGAGACGTTGAACATCATTGACTCTTTTGATGAAAAAGTTAATGTGTTCCACACCATAGTACGAGGCCTATCCATTGCTATTGTCATCAACATGACTACTTTCCATGACTTGTTTGGTGTTCCCACTAATGGGATAATAGTTACCACCAAAGAACTGAAAGAGGTCAACCACCATGCAAAAGTTGAGGAATGGCCTTGTGCTACCAAGGGCCACTCCGACCCTTCTTGCAGTAGCTTTACGAACTCTGATGTAAAGGGGTCTTATCCCTTATTTAGATCATTTCCTAAATTTTTGTCAAAAAAGAAGATGATTGGCATTACATAGGAATGGACCTTCAAGAAAGTTCTGATAGAGGGGACTCATTTTAACTAGCCTATTTCCTTGTCCACAAGCCTCAAAGAGGAAATCCTCGAAACTTGCATAGATTATTTTTTGATAGTCCACATGCACCATGCATGTTTTGTAGGCTACTTGAAGAGGTTTGTAGAATTTTTGGTGGTTAAGAGGGATGGATCATGGATGTGCTAAGACCCATAACAACTCTCCAAGCCTTGGGTAAAGCATCCTTATCCAACCACGAGGGCTCAGAATCCACTGAAGGGTATGGGAAATTCACTATCCGTGACCACCAAGAACCTCGATGTCAATTGATGTGAATCCTCTGACAGTATTGGGGAGGCACCTCTTACAATTCCAGCAAACATTAAGAGGATCTAATGATTACATGCCAAAGCCACTGGAGTAGCCAAGGCTAACCTAAATAGGCATGCAAAGAAAGCACCACCAATAGCAGAGCCATCCTCCAAGCAAAAGATTATCTTCAAGATCCCATGCTTGAACCAAGCAGTCATAGGTACACTTCAACTATGGTTTTTTTACTATGTGTTTTGCTATGTTTTGTTCTATGGCTATTCATGCTAGCTTATCTAATGGTTTATGGCTATAGATCAATGTTGAAACCTAGTAGCCCAAGCTATCATTGCAAAAGAAGAACAGAGAAAAATAGAGAAGGCACACAGACATGCCAAGGAGGAGGAGCAAAGGCATATAGCTATGTTAGAGGAAGAAGAAAGGCATGTAGAGGAGTCACTCTTGCAACAAGATATGGGTGATCTTAATGCCTTGTTGATGAGTGGCGAGGTACCCCTACACTCAACCATACGAATACGAGCGTACACGCGCGATCCGGTCGAACTCCACAGACTAAATGCCTTAATGCCACAAGAAACACTTGGGGTTAATCGTTCGTTGTCTTCCCAGGCTTGCTTGTACGTGTCACGATGTATGGTTACCCCCGTCTGAGGTATGTGATTTTTTTGGTATTTTCGGCTTATCTTCTATGCTACCAGGGGAAAGGGTTGAGAAACTAAGCTAACTCTAACTAAAATCTAAGTCTAAATTAACTAGCGTCAGCATCCGTTCCCACTTACCGGACACACCCTCAACTATGCAACTGCAGCTTACCAAACGCTAATCGTTACTGGGATCGCCACACGTAACGCAAGTGCTCGAAGTGGTCGTACTGAGGCACCTATTTAGCTTATGTGTGATAAGCAGCCGATTCCTTGACTAGCCGTACACGTCCGTAGACGCTCGTAATCCAGTCGTACTTGAACGCACTAGGAAAGCAGCAAATGAAAGCAATAAACGAAACCACGTGCTGCAAGGTTTATCCAAACAAGTTCGTCTTTATTTCCGTACTCAACTTGGGTTTAGGTTACAAGCTGCTCGAATAAAGAGCCGTTCACTCTAGGACTCCTACTGCGGGCACATGGGGAAAAATTCTAACTCTGGAGTGATCAATCTGCTAGATTTTTCCTACTTCTAGCCTAGGATGAGGAAACAAGGGAGAGCTGCCTCTTATTTATAGATATGGTGGCTAGACGCGATATCGCATACGCAATATCGCTTGGGATGCAATATCGTTGCCTAGTGCAAGTCGCGTCTCATCATACCTCCTTGACTGAATGAAAACTTTTCCTCGAGTTCCTTACAATGATATCAGGTAGGTATCGGATTATTAGGGGAAACGAAACTAATGGGATGACATGTGAACGGTCTTTATTACAAGACTTGACAAAAACTGGTGTTCATGACAACATGGGTGAACATCTTATTACAATGACATCAGGCCACAGTTGGCAGCTGAGAGAAAAGAGGAGAGAGAATAGAAGAGAAGAAGAGAGAAGAGTCTTGTTGCTGCCAACACCTAGATTGCACCTTTCATTGTTCATCTGTAAGCGCACTATCAATTCCACTCCTTGCATGCTGCTTCAGCGCTGCACCATTCCAAGTGTCTGCTCCAGATCCATTCTGTTGTTGTATGATTGCCATCTGCACACACAACACAATCATATATTAGCAATGGTAATTGAATTATTAAGTAAGGCTTACTTTGCTTCGGTTTAGGTTCCTTGGCTAAGGTGTGGTATGGCTGATATGGATCTGGGAAAATGTAGATGATGGCTACCGAAGGCATAGGGGTTAGGGAGAAAAACGAAAAAATCCGGGGCTTAGGATAAAAAATCGAAAAATCAGGCCCCGTACCCCCATGACTAATCGCGAACCTCCGGTAGCGTTAGAATGGAGAGAGAAAAGGAATAGGAATGATAGGTAAAAAGGGACAACTATGGCATCGATAAAAAGGATGTCATGATGGAAATGAACGAAAATGTTAATCAATTGCAAAATGTTAAGGAAAAGAAGTTAACGAATGTTCCAAATAGGAATGTCAGTGGGTCCTCCCCAAAGCAGGCTCATGCCCTTAATGCCCTGACAATCCCACATTCAAAGAGTCCGTGGGCTCGGGGAATGTCTTTTAGAACAAGAGTTAAAGTCTTAACCAGAAGAATTTACCAAAAAGAAAACAAAGCATCAACCAAAGTATATACAATGATACAACCGGCAATGAGGTGAACAACGGAGAGAAGGATGGGAAGAAAGAGGAATGGAATGGAATCCCCAGAACAAGGTGGTGTACAGCCCCTTGTGCGTTCGATAATTAATGTGACTAGGCGAATCTCATTCCAACTCCGGCCTCAAACCAACCACTTCCAGTGACTTCACATCAATGCAGTTGGTTAAATCATCCACTTGGGTAACAAGGATGCAACTTCGAGAAGCCACCACCATTCCGACGAAACAAAGGAGAGAATGGGAAGCGAGAAGGGCCTTAGTTAGGGGGAACACTTTGGTTCCATAACCAGTGCTTGCAGCCCAAATGTTATTTCATCTAAGGGGTGTGCTTTGAATCCTCACTTTTAGCTTTTTCTCTTTTTTTTTTCTGTTTTTCCATTTTTTTTTTGTTGTGTTTTTATGCATGGGGACCACACCATGCAAATACTTCTTTATTTTTATTTTCTCAGCTTCCGATTATTGGGTTACATCGGAACGGTAAGAAAACCCAAGAAGAAAACATCCAAGCACCCAAGTGAATGACCAACACAAGAGCACCAAGTTCCCTTGAAGTCACGCCCTTTGCAAATCCTTGAGTCCGTCCTTAGTTTGAGAAATGCCCAGCCACTGGTTCGTTAAAGTTCTTATTAGAAGGGAACTGTACATTTCCAAGCCAAGGGAAGCCATAGACTTGATGGATGGATGGATGAAGTGATCTCATTGCCTGTCATATCAAAAGAACATACCTTAGTATCAACAATGTAACTTAAAGGTAAAATCCAAACATTAACAATCAATGAAAAACAGTTCATCCCATTGGCCCGAACACTTATTGGGTGATGAATTTACATGATGGATGACACACACACACACACACAAAAAGATAGAAAAATATAACGATGTTGTAAAACAAAAATTAGAAAAGTTAAGAAATTTGTAAAACAAAAATGTGCAAAACAACAACGTTGTAAAACAAAAATGTGTAAAACAAAAACTGAAAAAGAACTGAGGGCCCCATATGGTTAGCATAGGTGGCCATCTCCCCCATGACTGAGTTGGGAGGGAGAGATCCGAAGTAGTGAGCACCTATTTGAATTTCTAAGCAGTGCCCAACTTCTCCCAAATGATGATCTTAGATTCAGGGGTGAAAGTTGGCGACGCTCACGTTCCAATGTGTCTATGCCACGGTTGTTGGCATGAGTTGCCTCAGTTCGTTCCATGCATATTTGTTTGCCCTTATGAGAAGCTGTCAACCACGGGGTGTCTACTATTTCTTGTGTGGTTTCTACATACAGGGATTCTTGTTGCAGAGTTTCCTGGGCACACCTGTGACATGGAGACATTTCCTCCGTGTCATCACCCGATGAATCACTGTATGTGATGCATGGAACTATCCTCTTCTCGATCTTTCCACATATGTTTATCTTGGAGATTTCCAAGGAAAGATCACGGATCCTAAGGCATGCATCTACTGTGCTTAGCCATGCCCTTCCCATTATAATTGGGAAGTCCCCTTCGTTGTTGTTAACATCGATCACTAGGAAATCCGCTGGGTAGGACCAACCACACACAGTGGTGATAACGTCCTCCACCAAACCCAAGGGAATAGTGATGGACTGGTCTGCCAGCTCTAGTTGGATGTTGCTCTTCTTAAGTTGGGGCAGGTTCCAGGCGTGATACATCTTTCGCGAAATTAAGTTGACTCCGGAACCTGAGTCAAGAAGAGCTCGATGTGGCGCATTCCCAGCGATCTGCAAATGAATAAAGGGACTCCCAGGGTCAGTTAGTTTCCTGGGAAGGTGGCCTACCTTGATCCAGTCAGTTACGGTATGTGTTAGCATAACCGTATGCGTTACATTCCCTTGGACTGAAGGGTGCTCCGAAGTGTTAGTAGTTAGAGGCCTATACATATACCCGTCCGCTTGTTGTTGCGAGAGCCTATCCGGGCTCCTAGTTCTGAAAAAGGGTCTCCTTTTTGTACAGTTATCGCCAGAACTAGTGTCCGGTTGGATATTTACACTCTGAATATTTACAGATCTCGCGGCGTGACGTTGCTGCGGTTGGGTAGGTAATTCCCCTTGCATTGTTGGAGCAGAAGATGTTATGGGAACTACTTGAGGAAAAGGTGCGAATGGAGTTAGAGGATGGACGGGATGTGAGATGTCTCCCGGAGGAGAAGGAGTCCTTCTAAAGTACTCCCGAGCGTAGTAGTGACATTGTGGCGTGTGACTCATAGAGTCACCTAGAGAAACTGGCTGCTGCACATAATAACCATAAGGATCAGGCTGCCGGTAAGGGTATCGATGTAATGGCAGTGGCATCCCCCATGACTGTGGGTATTGCCACTACTGATATTGTCCAATGGGCTGTGGAGGCGTTCCACTTGGATAATACGTTAAGGGTTGGTGGAACTGCCTTGGGTTACCTTGTGGATAAGGTAACCTTCTGGGTGTTTGCCGTTGATTGAGTCTTGGATTTAATGTATACACCCCAGACTCCTGAAAATGTGAGATAATTGGACAACATCCCTCAGGATGGTCATAGTAGCAGACCTCACATCCACCATCATTGTCTGAATCTGAATTTTCAGCCTCATCGGAGTTAGAGATTTTTCCCTTACCCTTGTTATGTGCAGGGTTAAAGTTCCTCCGCATGTCTTTTCCTTTGTCACTACTTTGCTCATCCTTAGACTCCTCTACAATTTACAAAACTGTTTCCATTCGTGAGTCTAAGGAATCCCACATTTGGTCTACCTTAGCCGATATCTCCGTTGTTAACTTTTGGATCGGCACGGTTTTCCTGTTCACCAACTCTTCGAGTGGTTACTCATCCTCCTCATCATAGAATTTCACTCCCTTATTACGAAGGGAGGGATCACGGTTGTATTCCTCCGCACTTTCTCTTTTCCGTAGCTCACCCTCTTCTTGTGCTACTTGTTCCAAAAATACTTCAACTTCATGGGCTCTTACTCGGGAGAGTCTCCCTTGGGCATAAGTCCCAAGAGTTCTTCTCGTTTCATTTCGTAGCCCATCCACGAGGTGGCGAAGTTGATCCTGTTTAGCATACCCATGGCCCGGGCAACGATGTAGCAATGTGTAGTAACGCGCCATGGCAGCATCCAAGGATTCATGAGCTCCTTGTTTCCAGCCTTGGATCTACTTACGCAAGTTAGACACTCTGGAGTACGTTTGATATTTGTTGTTGAACAATGCAAGCATCGTACTCCACCTCCTGATGGTTTCCGGTTCTAAGGACTGGTACCAGATTTCTGCTTCTTTAGTGAGTGTCCTTTGGAACAACTTGAGTTTCTGCCACTCATTATCAATGTTCTGCAAGGCACAGGCGTCGTGGAATGCCTGTAAATGATGTTGAGGATCAGCGTTGTATCCCCCTTCAAAACGTGGGATATTATTTATATCCAAACGCTTGATCCTACTATCCTTTAAATGCCTTGTGGGAATCCTAACTGCCTCTCTAATGTCAAGCATACTTCGGGTTGCGAATAGGGGTTCTTCATGATCGTCTCTTTCATGACATCTATGATGTCTACGTTGTGGTTCCCTATTCTCCCTACGTCCTTGCCCTTGTCCTAACTCCTCTCGACCTTCTTGTCGAGGCATTTCATCTCTTTTACCTTTACTCTCTGCGTTATGCCCATGGTGGCTGCGCCCAGATGTGGAAGGAGAGTGTGAATGATGAGATGAAGGAGAAGAAGAAGGGGATCCATCACCATGGTGATGTTTCTTACCTTCTCTTCGGCTACTTGGTCCTAGATCGTTGTGACGATCAAGATGTCTGTCATTAGTGTGAGTAGTTGTTCCTGCCGTGAACA